>JASPKZ010002244.1:0-38231 GCA_030220185.1 Diploptera punctata | reverse complement strand
TGTGGTGAAACAGAGTGCTAAACTTGTACTTTTTTGTGATATCTCCTCTTTTTCCTTATAAAAGCTTCATCCACAATCGTGCACAAGGTGGAGTCTGGCTTCGAATCCTGGTCCAGGCAGAAACTTTTCTATTTAGTTGGTTAATTATGCATACAGATGCTTTTCTGTATGTATTAATTTCCATAGTATGTTTAAATTAGGAGTCTACTCCAAATATAAAATTTATAGGTACAATACTGCCAAGTTTTGAGAACTTTTCTTTCTTCAAAAATATTCAATTTTCAGTTTTTAACACATCTTCAGAAGAAATAATGGCACGAAGCACAGACGAGAAGTTGAAACAATAATGGTATTTTAGCTAATATATAATTTTTAATGTGATAAAATTAATAATGAGTATAACTTTGTGTTCAAATTATTTTGAGTACAGACTCTAAATGATTGATTAAAAACCACCTCAAAATATTCTTCCTAAATAAAACTAAATTTTGTTAATGTTTAATATTTTATAAATTATAGATTTATAAAAATAATTTTTTTAAGTTCACACACCGCTGTGGTCTCGAGGTCGAACTGCCTTGCTGGGTTCAATCCCCTTCGGGGACAGGCTCCTAGGTGAGGTTTTTTCGGGATGTCCTCACCTGTAACACAAATGTCAGGAAACTTAGGCCCACGGCCCCCGAAAATCATCCAACATATCATCCTTATCAGTATCAGCATCATTTGCTTCACCAGTGTGGAAGGCAACGGAAACTACCAAAACCTATAGTTCCCTATAAAGCTGCAAAGCATTGCATGAAAATACTAGATTGCAGAAAAGACCTGCCCTCAGGCAAAATTACATGGAGTATGGAAATATTTTGAATAACTCCTTTACGGATGCACTTCAAGCCGTCAAAAAAGAAAAGCTCGAGAAACAATATTTTTATATATTTAGATACTATCTTTTGTTGTATTATTATATTATTAATAGACATTATTTTTACATAATTTATTTATAAACTAGCTGTCCATTTTCCAAACACAATTTATTAATTGGAGCATTGGCCTACTTTGTGTCTACTATTTTTTTTTTTGAATTGCTTAGTTTAAATAACATAATCTACCAATTCTTGGATCTTTGTGTAATTCCCTTTGAGCCTTCTTCTGGAACCAATTTACTCCTGAAATATCCAACTCCTTGACTTTTATAGATCTGACGATCATTTTATGTCTGCTTAATAATTTTCTTTGCTCATATTTTTAAAATTTATCTTCAATTCAAGTTTATTAAATTTGAAGCCCATTCATTTGTTCCTTCTCTTATTTTTATCTCCCAAACTGCAAGTACATCTGCAATTACTAACAACCTAAGATTGTATTTCTCCTCTTTAATACGTCCTCGTCTTCCCTAAAAGTGTAGAACGATGTTCTTTGAGTCATTATGCAAAATTTTAATGTTGAAACTATGTATTACACATTAGTTTAAATGAGCTAACAAAATGATGAAAAAAAATTCTGCCTGGATTGGATTGAATCAAGGTCTCCAGAATTGTGCACTGGTACTCTAACCATTTAGCAATCAGACAACTCCAGAGCAACAGACTTATGATGGGGCATGCCTGATAGCTCATTTTAGAGCACCATGAATAACCTGGAGGTCTTGGTCAAAGCCTGGTTGAGGAGAAAAGTTTTCTCATTTGTGTGATTACTATAGCTTACAGAGGACTCTCGTGTATATTAATTCCATATTATATTAAATTAGGAGTTACTCATAATATAAAAATTAACAGTATAGTACTGCAAGCTCTGATATCACTTTCCTTTTAAAAAATGGAATACCGTATTTTTAGAGAAGAACCCCTTGGAAAGAGGCTAGCACTAATGGAGACCAGACCTTTACCATGAACAGGAAATCAGACACGGTGAGTGTTTTTGCCATTTTAAATGATTTTAGATTGATGAATTAATAAGGTGTATAACTTATGGTGATCGATTAAAAGGGTTTTGTAAATGATGTAAATTTAATTTCTCTTTTACATGCCATGTTCAAAAAAGTCAAGTACAGCCAAAAAAGTGAAAAAATATTTGTATGGTATGTTTGTTAATATAATATAAGTGACATCTACTATTTATTATTATTGTTGCTAATGTCATTTCCGCTGCCTTTCTTAGTTGTTCTGTTAAAATGGGGTTCCTCAAGACGGCAGCAGCTGCCATATATCAATAATTTTAGTACTTTTTATTATTAATTTAGATTATTAATTATTATAATTTTATGATTTATTATTATATTATTATTAATTTATACCACCACTGTTTCTCTCAAGAGAGCATGCGCCTTGTAATGCAGCGAGCCCGGATTCATTACTGGCGGGACAGGCTCCTGGTGGGTTTTTTTGGGGTTTTTCCTCACCTTAAGTCAATTCAGGAAGCTTAGGCCTAATGTCCCCGAAAAATCCGGCCAACAATCATTCTCCGTGTGGAAAGCAAAGGAAGAACCACACTGTAATCCCTAGTAAAAGCTGCAGCATAGCATGAAACTCTATGATTGCATTAATATGCCTATGGATTGCATGATAACGTGCCCCTCTTGCCGATTACTATGTATGGATGCGTTATTATTTATTATTATTGATTATTATTATTGTTAACTGTTGTTATTATTGTTATTAGGGTCGGGTTCATGGCCCTGGGGTCATGATTTTTATAAACTTACCCAAACCCACTGTAAGCACTATGGCCCTGGGGTCGACTGAGCCTTTACTAAAATGAGTACCAGACGCTTGTTCTTGGGGAAAGGGCGGCCTTCAACGCATGGCTGAAAACCCGGCTGATGTAAATTGCCGATTGTCAAGACAAGGGAGCCTAACCTCCTACTTATTGTATTATTGTTTTTGTGTTATTGTTTTTGTTGTTATTTGTTTTTGTTGTTCTTTTATTATTATTATCTTATTATTATGATTTTATTATTATTATAATTCTTATTCTTATTATGCTTATTCGTTATTATTATTATTATTATTAATTTTTTAAATGCGGATGACCCCTTAGGACTAACACAAACACTTAGAGAGGCGGTTGGCTTTGAGCCCAAATTTTCTTTCCTTCTTTTGGCTAAGAGCTTTTTTTCTCTCATCTCTTCGAAGTTGTTCCAGTTTTTTTCTTCTGTTTTCCTTTTGGTCAACTTGTGCCCCTTATTCACACTTAATTCTCAAAGATATCTCTGTTTGGGATTCTTCTTTAGTAATTCCTGCCAATTTTAAGTCCTTTGTTTGACTTAATCATCCACTTCATAGTATCCCACTGGCGCTTAATTCGTTCTCGTAGAATTCCATGATCCTTCTTTGTAAATCCTATTTGAGTTTCATCCTCGTTTAATATGCCATAAATTTTACCTTCATTTCTAAATCCTCTAATGTCTATATATATTTTTTATTCCTTTTACCTTTCTGATTCTAAATGCTTCATCATGACTTTGTGAACCTAAAACTTTTTCTAAGATTTCATTCTTTTTTCACTATATTTCCAATCTTTTTTTTTTTTCTGCTCAAATTAATGTTTCTTCTGCTCCATAGAGGCACTCTCAAATTATTAGTATTATTATATTTATTATTATTATTATTAATTATATTATTATTATTATTATTATTAATCTTATTATTGTTTTTGTTGTTATTGTGTTATCATTATTGTTATATTTATTGTTATTTGTTATTTTTCCTTCCATTATTACTATTAATTCTTATTATTCTATTCTTCTTATTTTATTATTCTTCTTCTATATTCATAATTAAGATATCTCTACTCCTTCTACTACTCACTACTCCTACTACTACTACTACTATTATTCCCTAAAAGTGCAAGTGAATTAGACTCCTCGCTCATCTACTCTGTCTTCTCAGTGACTACATGTTGTGTTGATGGTGGGTGAAACTAGTCTAAAAACTTGTATTTTTTTTGGGATATCTCCTGCTTTTTTCCTTGTAAAAAGCCTTCATGTCCACAATCAGGCACAAAGGTTGGAGGTCTTATGTTCATAGCCTGGTTCAGGCAGAAACTTTTCTATTTAGTTGTGTTAATTATTTCACAGATAGCTTTTTCTGTATGTTTATTTCGCATATTCTGTTTAAAATTAGTGATCGACTCCACAATTAAGAATTTAATAGGTACAATACCTGCCAAGTTTTGGAATAACTTTTCTTCTTAAAAATGTCAAATTTTTCATTTTTTAAACATCTTCATCAGAAAATAATTGGCACTAAGCACGAGACCGAGAAGTTCAAGCATAATGGGTATTTAGCTCATTAATAATTAATTTTTATATGTTATAAAATTAAATAATGATATAACTGTGTGTTCAAATTATTTGAGTACGACTCTAAATGATTTGCTTAAAGAAACCTCAAAATCTTACTTACTAAAATAAAACATAATTTGTGTTTTGTTTAAATTTTTATAAAATTATTTATTTTATAAATTTATATTTTTTAATTTCCACACCGCGGTGGTCTCGAGGTAGCCATGCTGCCTGTCAGGGTTCGATTCCCCTTCGGGACGGCTCCTAGGTTAGTTTTTTTCCGTAGCATTTCCTCACGCTGTACGACAATGTCAGGAACTTAAGGGCCCAACGGTCCCCGAAAATCATCCCGCCATCATCCATCCTTATCATTATCACCCCCCCCCCCCCCCCCTCATCCTTATTCTCACCAGTGTGGAAGGCAACGGGAAACTCCACTCCTATATTTCCCTAGTAAGCTGGCAAAGCATTGCTTAAAATACTACTAGATTGTCACTGAAAGATACCTGCCCTCAGGCAGAATTCTATGGCTGTATGACATATTTTTATACCTCCTTAGCTGTCACTTCACAGAAGCTCGTCACGAAGACAAAGCTCCTGAGAGAACAATAGAAGTGTTTTGTAATATAATATTTATAGTACTAATTTTTGTTTGTCTTATTTATTAATATAATATCAATTATTATATTAATCTATGTAATAATTATCACTAGCATAGTTCCTGTTTTTCACACAACACAATTTGTATTAATTGGTAGCATTTGGCATAAACTTTGTGTTCTACTTTATTTTTTTAATTGCTCTTAGTTAAATTACATAATCTATACCACTAACCACTTGCTTGTGATTCGTTGTGTAAGTCCCTTTGGTACATTTCTTCCTGACCAAATTTACTTACCTCCTAAATATCCAAACCTCCTGACTTTTATATAATTAGCTGACGATCATATTTTACGTTCTGCTTACTATTTTCCTTTGCTACATATTTTTTACAATTTACTCATTCTAAGTTTAATTAATTTGAAGCACATTCATTTGTTCCCTTTCTTCTCTTATTATTATCTCCCAAACGCAATTTTTCATTGTGCATTTACTCAACAACCTAAGAATTGTATTTCTTCCGCTTAATTATTTCTGTCTTCCTAAACTTGTAGAACGATTCTTTGATTCATTAATGCCAACAATTAAAAAAGTTTGAAACTATTATTACACATTAGTTTAAATTAGCTAACACAACTGATGAAAAAAATTCGCCTGGGATTTGGATTGCCCTCAAAATCTCATCATGCTTGTGCCCTGTACTCTACCATTTACTACTCATACAACCCTCCATGAGCACGCAGACTTTATGATGGGGTCATTGCCTGAGTAGCTAATGTTAGCGCACCATGCATAAAACCTGGAGGTCCTTGGTTCAGTCTGGTTGAGGCAAAAGTTTTTCTCATTTATTGTGATTATTATAGCTTAACAGATTACTTTCTCTCGGTGTATATTAATTTTTCCATATTATATTTAAATTAGGGAGTCTACTGATATATGCAAATTTAACTGTTAGTACTGCCAGCCTCTGATATCACTGTTCTTTTTAAAAATGGATATGTAGTTTTTAGTTTTTGAATCCCCTTGAAAGAGGCTATGGCACTAAATTGGAAAGCCAAGAGCTTTTCCCGTGAGCATGGAAATCCAGAACAACGTGATGTTTTAGCTCTTTTAAATGATTTTTAGATGTGATAGAATTATAAAGTGTATAAATTATGGTTTATCGATTAAAGGGTTTTTGTAAAATGATGTATATTTAATTTCTCTTTTACATGCCATAGTTCCAAACGTTCAAGTACATGCCCAAACAGTGAAATAATATTGTATTGTAATGGTTTGTTAATATAATTTATATACTGTATTATTTTTCTTGTTATTATTATTGCCTAATATTTCATTTCCTCTGCCGTTTCTTATTTGTTGCTGTTCAATGGGGTTTCGGAAGACGCAGAGCTGCCATGATCTCAGATATTTTATTACTATTGCTTATGTTAAAATTTTATTATTATATTATATTATTATTATTATTATATTATTATTATTATTATTATTATTATTAATTATATCCACCACTGTGGTCCCAGTCGCCTGCTGCCTTGTCCTGCGCTCGCCCGGGTTCCCTTCCTGGTCGGGCCTCGGCTCCTGTGTTCTGTTTTTGGGGTGTTTTTTTTTCCTCACCTTTTAAGTCAAATGTCAGGAAGCTTAGGCCCACTGGTCCCAGAAAATCATCCAGCCATCATCATCATTCTCCGGTGTGGAAAGCAACAGGACGCTACCACACTGTAAATGCCCTAGTAAAGCTGCAATGATACATAACAATTGCTATGATTGCATATAGACTTGCCCTCAGCAAATTATATGTAGGATGGGTTATTATTGTAATTATTCTTATTATTATTGTTACTGTTTTTGGTATTGTTATTAGGGCCAAGAGGTTCATTCCCTTGGTGCAGGATTTTAAACTGACCCAACCCTGGCAGCACTATGGGGCCCTGGATCGACTCAGCCTTCTAACTGAAATTAGTACCAGGGCGCTTGTTCTGGGTGTAAAAAGCGGCCGTTCACGGAGGGCTGACAACCGGCTGATGTAAAGTGGCCATGTCTAGAAAAGGGGGAGCCTTAACCCTCCTACTTATCGAGTATTATTATTATTGTTTTTGTTGGTTATTGTTATTATTGTTATTTGCAATTATTTATCTGATTATTTTTTTTTAATGCGGATGAGACCATGTAGGACTACACAAATCACTGAAGGCGATTGCGTTGAGCCCCAAATTTCTTTCATTCTGTTGACTAAAGCTTGCTTTCTCTCTCTCATTCTGTCGAAGTTGTGCCAGTTTTTTTCTTCGTTTGTCGGTTTGTGTCAACTGCCCCTTGATTCACCTTAATTCTAAATATAGCTCTGGGATATCTTCTTTAAGTATTCCTGCCAATTTTAAGTCTTTTGACTTAATCAAATCCACTTCAGTGATTAAACTGCCACTGGAGGCTTTACACTTCTGTTTTCCCGTAGAATTCCATGACTGCTTTGTAAGCCGATTTGAGTTCTTCGTTTTAATATGGCAATAAAATTTTAACCCTTTCTTTTCTAAATAATCACTCTGATTGTCTGGGTATATTTTTATTTCCTTTTTTCCTTCTGAGTCTAAATGCTTCATCCATGACTTGTGACCTAAAACTTTTCTTATATGTGCATTCTTGTTCAACTATATTTTCACTATCTTTTTTTTCTTGCTTCCTCTGCTCCAAAATTAATGTTTTCTTTCCTCTCCATATAGGCACTCTATTATTATTATTTATTATTATGCTTATTATTAGTATTAATAGTATATTACTACCCACTACTACTACACTATTACTCCTCTATATAGTGCAGTAGTTAGACCCACACTCGCTGCATCTACTCTGTGCAGCTCAAGGTGACTACATGTTTTGTTGATTGGGGTGAAACATAGTCGACCTTGTATTTTTTTTGGTATTCTCCTGCTTTTTGTTTTTCCTTGAAAAAGCTTCATTCACAATCAGTGTACACAAAGTGTGGGCGGTCTTGGTCGAATTCCTGGTTCAGGCAGAAACTTTTCTTATTAGTTGTGTTATTCATTTCATACAATAGCTTTTCTGTTGTATTGAATTTTCCATATTAATTTTTAAATGAAGGGAGTCTACTCCACAATATAAAATTTATAGTTACCATACTGACCACTTTGAGTAACTTTTCTTTTCTTAAAAATATTCAAATTGTCATTTTTTGAAACCTGTTCAGATGAAATAATTGGCACTAAGCACAGACAGAGAAGTTGAAGCATAATGGTTATTTTACTCATATAATTAATTTTTATATTTATTAATTAATAATGATTATAACTTGTGTTCAAATTATTTTGAGTAGACTCTAAATGATATGTTTAAAAAAACCTCAACATATTACTACTTCCTAAAATAAAACATAAATTTCCTGTTATTGTTTAATATTTTAAATAAATTATATTTTTATAAAATTCTTTATTTTATAAAATTATCTTTTTAAGTTCACCGCTGTGGTCTCGCGGTCGCATGCGGCCTTGTCATGGACACATCCCGATTCCCCTTCTGTACGAGGCTCCTAGGTGAGGTTTTTTCGTGGCTTTCCCACCTGTAAACAATGTCAGGAAACTTAGGCCCAACGGTACCCGAAAATCATCCAGCCCTCATCATCCTTATCAGTATCTCATCATTATTCTTCACGCAGTGTGGAGGCAACGGGAAACTACCACACATATTTCCCTAGTAAGCTGCAAAGCATTGCAGAAATACTATGGGTTTCAGTGAAAGACCTGCCCTCAGGCAGAATTACTATGGAGGTATTATATATTTTTTATATCCTCCTTACAAACAGGAATGCACTTCAAAGCCGTCAAACGCAGACAAGCCTCTGAGAAGAACCATAAATGTTTTAATATAATTTTATATATTACTAATTTTTGTTGTATTATTAGAATTAATAATAATATACATTATTAATATAATAATTATATATAACCTAGCATGTCCGTTTCCCCCCACAACACAATTTGTATTAAGGTAGCATTTGCACTACTTTGTGTTCTAACTTATTTTTTTTTTTTAATTGCTTTAGTTTAAATTCATAATCAACCACTTTCCTTGCTGTTCTTTGTGTAATTCCTTTGGTACATTTCTTCTTGGAACCAATTTACTCCTTAAATCTCCAAACTCCTTTACTTTTATTATCTGACGATCATATTAATTTCTTCTTACTAATTTCTTGTTCTTTTTCTTTGTCTACATATTTTTAAAATTTACTTCATCAAGTTTATTAAGTTGAAAGCACCATTTCCTTTGTTCCTTTCTCTTTTTATTATCTCCCAACTGCAATTTCAACTGCATTTACTAACCCTAAGAATTTGTATTTTCTTCTTCTCTTTAATTAGTTCCTGTCTTCCTAAATTGTAGAACGATGTTCTTTGAGTCATTATGCAAACACTTTTAAGTGTTTTGAAACTATGGATTACACATTAGTTTAAATTACTAACCAACTGATAAAAAAATTTGCCTGGGATTGGATTTGAACTCAAGGTCTCCAGGTTTTGTGCACTGTACTTCTAACCATTTAGCTACCAGACACTCCAGGAGCATCAGACGTTAATGATGGGGTCATTGCCTGAGTACTCAATGTAATCACCCAGCATAAACCTTGAGATCTTGGTTTCAAGTCCTGTTTGAGTCAGAAATTTTTCTCATTTGTTTTATTTCCTATAGGCTTTACAGATGAGCTTCTCTGTGTTATATAATTTCCTATTATATTTAAATTAGGGAGTCTACTTGATAATATGAAAATTTTAAACTGGATAAATTACGGCAAGCCTCTGATATCACTTTCTTCTTTTAAAAATGGAATATGGTATTTTTATTTTTCGAAGTCCCCTTGGAAAGAGGCTAACGGCTCAATTGGACCCGAGCTTTCCCGTGACATGGAAATCCGAAGACGTGAGTGTTTTTTGCTCATTTTTAAATGATTTTGTAATGGAAGAATTAATAATGTGTATACTTATGGTTTCGATTAAAGGGTTTTGTAAAATGATGTATATTTACTTTCTCTTTTACATGCCATAGTTTCCAAAAGTCAAGTACAAGCCCGAAAAAGTGAAATAATATTTGTATGGTAATGTTTTTTATATATTTTAATATTCTGTACTGTATGATTATTATTGTTATTATTATGCCCTAATATTTTCAATTTCTCTGCCTTTCTTATTTGTTGCTTGTTCAACTTGGGGTTTCCGGAAGACGGCAGCAGTTTGCCATGCATATCAGAAGTTTTATTATTATTTTATTATTATTATTATTAATTATTATTATTAGTATTATTTTATTATTATTATTATTATTATTATTATTTTATTATTATTATTAATATACCAACCACGTGGTCTCAAGGTCGCATGCTGCCTTGGTAAATGCATCGATCCCTGTTCAATTACTGTTCCGGGACAGGCTCCTGGTTGAGGTTTTTTGGGGTTTTTTCCTCAACCTTTAAGTCAATATCAGGAAGCTTAAGGGCCCCCTGTCCCCCGAAAATCATCCAGCCTCTCATCATTCTCCCGGTTGGAAAGCAACAGGAATCTACCACAACTTTAATTCCCTAGACGCGGCAAATCATAATATGAAAATGCTATGTTGCATGATTGACTGGCCCTCTCGGGCAGAATAACTATGTATGGATGGTTATTAATTATTATTAATTTTATTATTAGTTATTTTTTACTGTTTGTTGTTTATGTTTTTTATAGAGGTCAGGGTTCATTTCCCGTTGGGTTTCAGGATTTTAAACTGACCCCGAACCTCTGGCAGCATATGGCCCTGGAGTCGACTCAGCCCTCTAAGTCTGAAATAGTACCAACCTGTCTGGGCGTAGAAGCAAAAAGCGACCGTCACGCAGGGTCTGACACCCCGGCTTACCGTAAAGTGCCGATCTGTCCCTAGAAATGTGGGGCCTTAACTCCTACTTTATTATATTTATTCTTATTGCATAAATTGTTTTTGTTGTTCTTGTTATTTCTTGTTTGAAATTATTATTAATGATTATTTTTTTTAATTAATGCGGATTAGCCCAGGTAGGACACACAAAGCCTCGGGCGATTGCTTTGAGCCCAAATTTCTTCAATTCTTTTGCTAAGAGCTTGCTTTCTCCCCCCTCTCATCTGTCGAAGTTGTTTTTCCAGTTTTTTTCTTCTGTTTTTTGTCGTTTTGTAACCTGCCACTATTGCACCTTAATTCTAAAATATCTCTTTTTGGGCTATCTTCTTAGTAATTCCTGCCAATTTTAAGTCCTTTTTGACTAATCAATCCACGTCATAGTATCCACTGAGCGTTCTTCTGTTTCGTAGAATTCCATGATCTGTTTGTAAGGCCTATTTGAGTTCATTCGTTTAAAGGCCATAATGTTAACCTTCATTTTCTCATATCCTCTTGAATGTCTGTAATATGTTTTCTTTCCCTTTTACCTTCTGATCTAATGCTTCATCCATGACTTGTGGACCTAAACGTTTCCTTATATTTTGCATGCTTTTTTCACTAAATTTTCAATAATCTTTATTTCTGCTTCAAAATTAATGTTTTCTTCTTCTGCTCCCATATGGCACCTATTATTTTTTATTATTATTATTATTTTATTCTTATTATAATTCAGTAGTATTATTATTATTATTATTATTATTATTATTATTGTTTTTGTTGTTATGTTTATCATTATGTATATTTTATTGTACTGGTATTATTGGTGTTATAATATTATACTCTTACTATTATTCTACTATTCTTATTATTATTAATATCATTGTTATTATTATTATATTATTATATTATTAGTATATAGTATTATAAGTATTATTATTATCAGAATTATTATTAATTATTATTGATAGTACTTCCTACTTACTATTACTCCTCTCAAAAAGTTGCAATGATTAGACACTCGCTCATTTCGCCGCTTCATCTCCGTGACTACCCTGTGTGTGTTATGGTGGTTTGAAACCTAGTCTAAGTCTAATAACTTGTATTTTTTTTGGATAATCTCCTGCTTTTCCTTGTAAAAGCTTCTTCCACAATCCAGTGCCCAAAGGTGAGTCTTTGTTCGAATCCTGGTCCCAGGGCAGAAACTTTTTTCGATGTAGTTTTGGTATTATTTCATACCGATGCTTTTTTCTGTATGTATTCATTTCCATATTTTTTAAATTAGGGAGTCACTCCACAAATAGAATTTATAGGTACAATACTGCCAAGTTTTGATAACTTTCTTTTCTTAAAAATATGTTAATTTCATTTTGTTGAAACATCTTTCAGAAGAAATAATTTGCACTAAGCACAACAGAGAAGTTAAAGCATAATGGGTATTTTTAGCTTCATTTAATAATTAATTTTTATATGTGATAAATTAATACGGATTATAACTTTGTGTTCAAATTATTTTGGAGCACAGACTCTAAATGATTTTGATTAAAGACCTCAACATATTAACTCCTAAAATAAACATAACTTTGTGTTATTGTTTAATATTTTACAATTAATTTATTTTGTAAATTATATTTTTTAAAGTTCATCACCGCTGTGTTCTTCGAGGGTAGCTGCTGCCATTGTCACGGGTTTCGTTCCCCTTCGGGACCAGGCCCTAGGTGAGGTTTTTTTCGTGGATTTCTCACCTTAAGACAAATGTCAGGACACTTAGGGCCAACGGTCCCCAAAATCATCCACCCATGCCATGCATCCTTCATTATCATCATCATTATTCTTCCCATGTGGAATGCCACGGAAACGAACTACACCTAGATTCCCTCCCTAGTAAAGCTGCAAAGCATTGCAATTAAATACGATGAATTGCAGTTGAAGACCTTCTCTCAGGCGAATTACTATGGAGTGTAGATATATTTTAATATCTCCTTACGGAAGCACTCAAAAGCCGTCACTACGACATCTCACCTGAGAAGAAACATAATGTTTGAATATAATTTCTATTACTAATATTTTTGTTGTATTATTCTATTAAATTAATATCCATTATTAATATTAATATCTGTATATTATCCACTAGCATGTCCTGTTTCCCCACAACAAATTTTGTATTAAATGGTCAGCCTTTGGCACTAACTACTTACTTTGTGTTCTACTTTTTTTTTTGTTTAATTGCTGTAGTTAAAATTACATAATCTACCCGTGCTTATATTCTTCTTTGTGTAATTCCCTTTGGTACATTTCTTTGAACCACTTTACCCACCCCTCCTAAATTATCCAACTCCTTTGACTTTTTATTATCTGACGATCATATTTAATCTTCTTTCCTGCTTACTAATTTTCTGTGCTACATATTTAAAAATGTATCTTTCAATCTAGTTTATTATTTGAAACCCATTCATTTTTCCTTTCTCTATTTTAGTAATCTCCCAAACTACTGCAATTTCATCTGCAACTAACATACAACTAAGAAATTGTATTTTTCCTTTCTTCTTCCTCTTTAATTAGTTCCTTTCTTCCTAAAATAATTGTAGAACGTTTTCTTTGGTCTTATGCACACATTTAAGTGTTTAAACTATTATTTTACCTTAGTTTAAATTATGCCAACACAAGACTGATGAAAAAAATTCTGCCTGGGATTGGATTTTTAACTCAAGTCTCCAGCTTTGTGCACTGGTACCTCCTACCATTTTAGTCAAGCCCCCTACTCAGACAACTCCAGTAGACGCAGACGTTATGATGGGGTCATGCTTAGTAAGCTCAATGTTAGAGCCCCAGCATAACCTTGAGGTCTTGGTTCAGTCCTGTTGAGCAAGAAATTTTTTCTCATTATTTTGTGATTATATAGCTACAGATGACTTTCTCGTTATTTAATTTCCATATTATATTTAATTAGGGAGTCTCACTTGATAAATATGAAATGTAATTTAACTGTTAGTACTGCGAAGCTGTCTGAGTCACTTTTCTTTTTTAAAAATGGATATGGTATTGTTATTTCTAGAGTCCCCTTGGAAAGAGGCTATGGGCACTAATTGGGAGACCAAGCTTTCCCGAGAACATGGCAATCCAGAACACGGTGAGTGTTTTTGCTCATTTTAAATGATATTAGATTTTGATAGAATTAATAATGTGTAATACTTGTGTTGTATGGTTATCGATAATAGGGTTTTTTGTAAAATGCATGTATATTTAATTTCTCTTTCATGCCATATTCCAAAAGTTCAAGTACAAACACAGCACAAAAAGTGAAATAATAGTTGTATGGTAATGTTTTTTAATTATTTATTACTGTAGTATTATTATTGTTATTATTCATTGTTTTATTATTATTGTTATATATGGCCTAATATTTTCATTTCCTCTGGCCTTTCTTATTTTTGCTGTTAAAATTGGGTTTCCGGAAGACTGCAGCAGCCTCCATGATATCAGATTATTTTTATTATTATCTATTAATTATATATTATTATTATTATTATATTATTATTATTATATATTTATTATTATTATTATTATTATTATTATTATTATTATTATTAGTATTATTATTATTTTTCCAAAACGTGGTCTCAAGGTACATGCTGCTTGGAGATGCAGCGCGCCCGGGTTCCATTACTGGTCGGGACAAGGCTCCTGGGTGAGTGTTTTTTTTTTGGGGTTTTTTTCCTCACCTTTAGCAAATGTTCCGAAGCTTAAGGGCCCACTTGTGTGCCCAATAATCATCCAGGCCATCATCATCATTCTCCGTGTTGAAAGCAACAGAGCTACCACCAACCTGTAATTCCCTAGTAAACTGCAAAGGATAGCCATGAAATGCTATATTGTCATGATAGACTCTTGCCCTCACATGCAAATTACTATTTAATGGATGGTTAATTATTATTATTATTATTATTATTATTATTGTTGTTGTTTTCTTGTTATTAGGAGGGCGAGGGGCATGTCCCGTTGGTGTCAGATTTTTTAAACTGACCCAAACCCTCTGGCAGCACTATGGCCCTGGAGTCGGAAAAACTCAGCCCTAACTGAATGAGTACCATGCGCTTGTTCTGGGGTAAAGCGGCCTAACGCAGGGCTGACAACCCGGCTGATGTAAAAGTGCCGATGTGTCCCTAGAAAAAGGGGAGCCTTTACTCCCACTTATTATTATTATATTATTGTTTTTGTTGTATTTTATTTTTTGTTATTGAAATTATTATTATGATTATTTTTTTTATGCGTATGACCCATGTAGGCCTACACAAAGCACTAGATGCGATTGCTTGAGCCCCAAATTTCTTTCATTCTTTTGCTAAGAGCTTGCTTCTCTCATCTTTCTAAGTTGTTCCCGTTTTTTCTTCGGTTTAGGGTCCTTTTGGCAACCTGCCACTTATTCACCTTAATTTCTAGTATTCTCTCTGTTTGGGATATCTCTTTAGTAATTCCTGCCAATTTTTAATTCCTTTTTTTGCCTAATCAATCCACTTCATAGTATCCCTGGACTTTACTTCGTTTTCGTAGAATTCCATTCTGCTTTGTAAGCCTATTTGAGTTCATTCGTTAATATGCCAGAAAAAATTTTAAAACCTTCATTATCTAATATCACTCTCTGAATGTCGTATAGATTTTTATTTCCCCTTTTTACTTCTAAGTCCTAAATGCTTCATCCCTGACTGTGACCTAAAACTTTTTCTTATAAATTTTTTGCAATTCTTTATTCCCTATAATTTTCAATATTCTTTTTTTTTTTTTCTTCGCAATTACTGTTTCTGCTTCCATAGAGCACCTCCTAGTATTATTATTATTATTAATTTTATTATTATTATTATTATTTATTATTTTATTATTATTCTTACTTCTTATTATTCTTGTTTTTGTTGTTTTTGTCTCATTTTGATATATTTAACTTGTTATTGTTATTATTACTCTTATTCCTATTACTCTTATTACTAACTACTCTTCACTTATTCTTAATATTTAATCATTGTTATTATTCTTATTATTATTCTTATTCTTATTTATACTACTAGTACTACTACTACTACTATTACTCCTCTAAAAAGTGTACACGTGATTAGACACTCGCTCATCTACTCTGTGCATCTCGTGAATACATGTTGTTTAGATAGTGGGTAAACTCGTCTAACTTGTATTTTTATGGGATAAATCTCCTGCTTTTTTTCCTGTAAAAGCTCATTTCCACAATCAGTGGCACAAAGGTGGAGGTCTTGGTTCGAATCCGGTCAGCAGAAACTTTTCTATTTAGTTGTGTTTAATTTATTGCATACAGATAGCTTTTCTGTATGTCTTAATTTCCATTTACTGTTTACTTAGGGAGTCTCCTCCACAATTAGAATTTATATAGGTACAAATACTGCCCAAAGTTTTGATAACTTTTCTTTTCTTAAAAATATGTCAAAATTTTTCATTTTTGAAACTCTTCAAAGAAGAATAATTGGCACTAAAGCACGACGAGAGTTGAAAGCATACTGGGTATTTTATCTCATTTGTAATTAATTTTTCTATTGATAAATGACTAGATAAACTTCGTGTTCCAATTATTTTTTAGTACAGACTCTAAATGATATGATTAAAAGAACCCAAAATATACTTACTACTCTTACTTTCCTAAATAAAACCTAATTTCTGTTATGTTTAAATATTTTATCAAATTTAATTTATTTTATAAAAGTATATTTTTTAGTTCAACCGCGTTGGGCTCGAGTAGCATTGCTGCTTGTCCTGGGCTCGATTCCCCTTCTGACTGGACCATGGCTCCTAGTGAGGTTTTGTCGTGGATTTCCCACCTGTACTACAAAATGTCAGGAAACTAGGGCCCAACGGTACCCCCCGAAAAGCTCCAGCCATCATCATCCTATCATTATCATCATCATTATCTTCACCAGTGTGGAAGGCAAGGGAAACTACCACACCTATAATTCCCTAGTAAAGCTGCAAAGCAGTGCATGAAATACTAGGGGTTCAGTGAAAGACCTGCCCTCCAGAATTACTAGGAAGGTATGATATATTTTAATATCTCCCTTACGGATGCACTCAAAGCCGTCACAGACAGCTCTGAGAGAGACAATAATGTTTTAATATAAGTTATATTACTATATGTTTGTGTATATTATTATATTAATATATATATACATTATTATATTAATATATGTAGATGATACACTAGCATGTCCTGTTTCCATCAACACAATTTGTATTAAATGGTAGCATTTGGCACTACTTTGTGTTCTACTTTTGTTTTTTCTGTTTTTTTTAATGGCCTGTAGTTAAATTACATAATCTACCACTTGCTTATGTTCTTTGTGTAATTCCCCTTTGGTACATTTCTTCTGGAACCAATTTACTCCTTTACAAACTCAAACTCCTTGACTTTTATTTATCTGACGATCATATTTAAGTTCTGCTTACTAATTTTCTTTGCTACAATATTTTTAAAAGTTATCTTCAATTCTAAGTTTATTAATTTGAAGCACCATTTCATTTGTTCCTTTCTCTTATTTATTATCTCCCAAACCACTGCAATTTCATTCAGCTGCATTTACTAACAACCTAAGAATTGTATTTCTTCCTCTTTAATTAGTTTCCTGTCTTCCTAAAATTGTAGAACGATGTTCTTTGAGTCATTATGGCAAACAATTTTAAGTGTTGAAAACTATGTATAACACATTAGTTTAAATTAGCTAACACAACTGAAAGAAAAAATTCTGCCTGGGATTGGATTTTGAACTCAAGGTCTCCATGTTTGTGCACTGGTACTCTACCCATTTAGCTACTCCAGACAATCCAGGAGCAAGCAGACGTTTATGATGGGGTCATTGCCTGAGTAGCTCAATGTTAGAGCACCATGCATAAACCTGGAGGTCTTGGTTCAAGTCCTGGTTGAGGCAGAAATTTTTCTCATTTGTTGTGATTACTATAGCTTACAGATGACTTCTCTGTGTATATTAATTTCAATATTATATTTAAATTAGGGAGTCTACTTGATAATATGAAAATTTAACTGTATAGTACTGCAAGCTCTGATATCACTTTTCTTTTTTACAAAATGGATATGGTATTTTTATTTTTAGAAGTCCCCTTGGAAAGAGGCTATGGCACTAAGTGGAGACCAGAGCTTTCCCCGTGAACATGGAAATTCAGAACACGGTGAGTGTTTTTTGCTCATTTTAAATGATTTTTAGATGTGATAGAATAAATAATGTGTATAACTTATGGTTATCGATTAAAGGGTTTTGTAAAATGATGTATATTTATTTCTCTTTTACATGCCTTAGTTCCAAAGTTTAAGTACAAAAGCCCAAAAGTGAAATAATATTTGTATGGTAATGTTTTTTAATATAATTTATATTACTGTATTATTATTATTACCTAATGTTTCATTTCCTCTCTGCCTTTCTTATTTGTTGCTGTTAAAATTGGTTTTCTGGAAGACGGCAGCAGCTGCCATGATATCAGAATTATTTTTATTACTATTATTATTATTATTATTATTATTATTATTATTATTATAATCCACCACTGTGGTCTCAGATAGCATGCTGCCTTGTAATGCAGCGAGCCCGGTTCAATTACTGGTCGGGACAGGCTCCTAGTGAGGTTTTTTTGGGGGTTTTCCTCACCTTTAAGTCAAATGTCAGGAAGCTTAGGGCACACTGGTCCCCGAAAATCATCCGGCCATTATCATCATTATCCGGTGTGGAAAGCAACAGGAAGCTACCACACCTGTAATTCCCTAATAAAGCTGCAAAGCATAGCATGAAAATGCTATGATTGCATGATAGACGTGCCCTCGGGCAGAATTACTATGCATGGTTGGGTTATTATTATTATTATTATTATTATTATTATTATTATTATTATTATTATTATTATTATTATTACTGTTACTGTTGTTATTATTGTTATTAGGGTCGAGGGTTCATGTCCCGTTGGGGTCAGGATATTTAAACTGACCCAAACCGTCTGGCAGCACTATGGCCCTGGGGTCGACTCAGCCTCTAACTGAAATTAGTACCAGACGCTTGTTCTGGGGGTAAAGGCTGCCGACACGCAGGGCTGACAACCCGCTGACGTAAAGTGCCGATTGTCTAGAAAAAGTGGAGCCTTAACCTCCTACTTATTATTATTATTGTTTTTGTTGTTTATTGTTATTATTGTAATTATGATTATTTTTTTTTTAAATGCAGATGAGCCCATGTAGGACTACACAAAGCACTTAGAGGCATTTGCTTTGAGCCCAAATTTCCTTTCATTCTTTTGCTAACGAGCTTGTGTCTTCCTCTCTCATCTGTCGAAGTTGTTCCAGTTTTTTTTTTCTTCGGTTTGTCGTTTTGGTCAACTTGACACTTATTCACCTTAATTCTAAATATATCTCTGTTTGGGATATCTTCTTTAGTAATTCATGCCAATTTTAAGTCCTTTTTGACTTAATCGATCCACTTCATAGTATCCACTGGAGCTTTACTTCTGTTTTCGTAGAATTCCATGATCTGCTTTTGTAAGTCCTATTTGAGTTCATTCGTTTAATATGGCCATAAAATTTTAACCTTCATTTTCTAATATCACTCTGAATGTCTGTATATATATTTATTTCCTTTTTACTTCTGAGTCTAAATGCTTCATCCATGACTTGTGAACCTAAAACTTTTCTTATAATTTTGCATTCTTTTTTCACTATATTTTGAATATCTTTTCTTCTGCTCAAAATTAATGTTTCTGCTCCATAGAGGCACTGTATTATTATTATTATTATTATTGTTTTTGTTGTTATTGTTATCATTATTGTTATATTTAATTGTTATTATTGTTATTACTATTACTATTATTATTATTGTTATTATTATTATTATTATATATTATTATTAATTATTATTATTATTATTATATTAATATTATATTACTACTACTACTACGACTACTACTACTACTACTACTCCTCTATATGGTGCAAGTAGTTAGACACTCGCTCATCTACTCTGTGCATCTCAGTGACTACATGTTGTGGTTGATGGTGGGTGAAACATAGTCTAAACTTGTATTTTTTTTGGGATATCCTCCCTGCTTTTTTCCTTGTAAAAAGCTTCGTTCCACAATCAAGTGCACAAAAGGTGGAGGTCTTGGTTCGAATCCTGGTCCAGGCAGAAACTTTTCAATTTAGGTTGTGTTAATTATTGCATACAGATAGCTTTTCTGTATGTATTAATTTTCCATATTATGGTTTAAATTAGGGAGTCTACTCCACAATATAAGAATTTATAGGTACAATACTGCCAAGTTTTGATAAAATTTTTTTTCTTAAAAGTATGTCAAATTTTTCATTTTTTGAAACATCTTCACAAGAATAATTGGCACTAAGCATAGACAGAGAGAGTTGAAAGCATAATGGATATTTTAGCTCATTATAATTAGTTTTTATATGTTATAAAATTAATAATGAGTATAACTTTGTGTTCAAATTATTTTGGAGTACAGACTCTAAATGATTTGATTAAAAGAACCTCAAAATATTACTTCCTAAAATAAAACATAAATTTGTGTTATTGTTTAAATATTTTATAAAATTATTTATTTTATAAAATTATATTTTTTAAGTTCACTGCTGTGGTCTCGAGGTAGCATGCTGCCTTGTCATGGGTTCGATTCCCCTTCGGGACAGGCTCCTAGGTGAGGTTTTTTTCATGGATTTCTTCACCTGTAAGACAAATGTCAGGAATTTTAGGGCCCAACGGTCCCCGAAAATCATCCAGCCCATCATCATCCTTATCATTATCATCATCATTATTCTTCACCAGTGTGGAAGGCAACGGGAAACTACCACAACTATATTTCCCTAGTAAAGCTGCAAAGCATAGCATGAAAATACTATGATTGCAGTGAAAGACCTGCCCTCAGGCAGAATTACTATGGAGGTATGGATATATTTTTAATAACTCCTTTACAGGATGCACTTCAAAGCCGTCAACGAAGACAAGTTCTGAGAAGAACAATAATGTTTTAATATAATTTATATTACTATATTTTTGTTGTATTATTATATTAATATAATATACATTATTATATTAATATATGTATATTATACACTAGCATGTCCTGTTTCCACAACACAATTTGTATTAATTGGTAGCATTTGGCACTACTTTGTCTTCTACTTATTTTTTTTTTAATTGCTTTAGTTAAATTACATATCTAACCACTTGCTTGAATTCTTTGTGTAATTCCCTTTGGTACATTTCTTCTGGAACCAATTTACCTCCTTAAATATCCAAACTCCTTGACTTTTATATTATCTGATGATCATATTTAATTTCTGCTTACTAATTTTCTTTGCTACATATTTTTAAAATTTATCTTCAATTCTAAGTTTATTAATTTGAAGCACCATTCATTTGTTCCTTTCTCTTATTTATTATCTCCCAAACTGCAATTTCATCTGCATTTACTAACAACCTAAGAATTGAAATTTCTTCCTCTTTAATTAGTTTCCTGTCTTCCTAAAATTGTAGAACGATGTTCTTTGAGTCATTATGCAAACAATTTTAAGTGTTGAAACTATGTATTACACATTAGTTTAAATTAGCTAACACAACTGATGAAAAAAATTCTGCCTGGGATTGGATTTGAACTCAAGGTCTCCAGGTTTGTGCACTGGTACTCAACCATTTAGCTACTCAGACAACTCCAGGAGCAAGCAGACGTTATGATGGGGTCATTGCCTGAGTAGCTCAATGTTAGAGCACCATGCATAAACCTGGAGGTCTTGGTTCAAGTCCTGGTTGAGGCAGAAATTTTTCTCATTTGTTGTGATTACTATAGCTTACAGATGACTCTTCTCGGTGTAATATTAATTTCCATATTATATTTAAATTAGGGAGTCTACTTGATAATATGAAAATTTAACTGTATAGTACTGCAAGCTCTGATATCACTTTTCTTTTTAAAAATGGATATGGTATTTTTATTTTTAGAAGTCCCCTTGGAAAGAGGCTATGGCACTAATTGGAGACCAGAGCTTTCCCGTGAAAATGGAAATCCAAAACACGGTGAGAGTTTTTGCTCATTTTAAATGATTTTTAGATGTGATAGAATTAATAATGTGTATTACTTATGGTTATCGATTAAAGGGTTTTGTAAAATGATGTATATTTAATTTCTCTTTTACATGCCATAGTTCCAAAAGTTCAAGTACAGCCCAAAAAGTGAAATAATATTTGTATGGTAATGTTTTTTAATATAATTTATATTACTGTATTATTATTATTGTTATTGCCTAATATTTCATTTCCTATGCCTTTCTTATTTGTTGCTGTTAAAATAGGGTTTCCGGAAGACGGCAGCAGCTGCCATGATATCAGATTATTTTTATTACTATTATTATTATTATTATTATTATTATTATTATTATTATATTATTATTATTATTATTATTATTATTATTATATTATTATTTTATTATTATTATTTTTTTTTTTTTTTTTCATTTAATTTTTTTTTTCAGCATGCCCCATTACCCGTAGTAATATTACATGCATAACATAACAAACATAAAATCAGATTACATAACATTACATAACATCACATATTTGGTTTTGTTTACATTTTTTTTTATCTTCGTCACTTGTTAATCACTCATTTTCATACACTATTGTTTTTTATATATTTTTTGAAATGTCTTAAATATTTTGTGTATTAGGTCCTTTCTCCGTCACAGGCCATGTTCCTCCTTCTTTGCTGATTTCTTCTTTCAACTTATTTTATTATTATTATTATTATTATTATTATTATTATTATTATTATTATTATTATTATTATTATTATTATTATTATTATTTTATTATTATTATTATTATATTATTATTATTATTATTATTATTATTATTATTATTAATTATTATATCCAACACTGTGGTCTCAAGGTAGCATGCTGCCTTGTAATGCAGCGAGCCCGGGTACAATTACTGGTCGGGACAGGCTCCTGGGTGAGGTTTTTTGGGTTTTTCCTCACCTTTAAGTCAAATGTCAGGAAGCTTAGGGCCCACTGGTCCCCGAAAATCATCCAGCCATCATCATCATTCTCCGGTGTGGAAAGCAACAGGAAGCTACCACACCTGTAATTCCCTAGTAAAGCTGCAAAGCATAGCATGAAAATGCTATGATTGCATGATAGACGTGCCCTCGGGCAGAATTACTATGTATGGTTGGGTTATTATTATTATTATTATTATTATTATTATTATTGTTACTGTTGTTGTTATTGTTATTAGGGTCGGGGTTTCATGTCCCGTTGGTGTCAGGATTTTTAAACTGACCCAAACCCTCTGGCAGCACTATGGCCCTGGGGTCGACTCAGCCTCTAACTGAAATGAGTTCCAGACGCTTGTTCTGGGGGTAAAAGCGGCCGTCACGCAGGGCTGACAACCCGGCTGACGTAAAGTGCCGATTGTCTAGAAAAAGTGGGAGCCTTAACTTCCTACTTATTATTATTATTATTATTATTATTATTGTTTTTGTTGTTATTGTTATTGAAATTATTATTATGATTATTTTTTTTTAATGCGGATGAGCCTATGTAGGACTACACAAAGCACTTAGAGGCATTTGCTTTGAGCCCAAATTTCTTTCATTCTTTTGCTAAGAGCTTGTTTTCTCTCATCTGTCGAAGTTGTTCCAGTTTTTTTCTTCGGTTTGTCGTTTTGGTCAACCTGCCACTTATTCACCTTAATACTAAATATATCTCTGTTTGGGATATCTTCTTTAGTAATTCCTGCCAATTTTAAGTCCTTTTTGACTTCATCAATCCACTTCATAGTATCCACTGGAGCTTTACTTCTGTTTTCGTAGAATTCCATGATCTGCTTTGTAAGCCTATTTGAGTTCATTCGTTTAATATGGCCATAAAATTTTAACCTTCATTTTCTAATATCACTCTGAATGTCTGTATATATTTTTATTTCCTTTTTACTTCTGAGTCTAAATGCTTCATCCATGACTTGTGGACCTAAAACTTTTCTTATAATTTTGCATTCTTTTTTCTCTATATTTTCAATATCTTTTTTTTCTGCTCAAAATTAATGTTTCTGCTCCATAGAGGCACTCTATTATTTATTATTATTATTATTATTATTATTATTATTATTGTTTTCATTGTTATTGTTATCATTATTGTTATATTTATTGTTATTGTTATTATTGTTGTTATTACTATTGTTACTATTACTTCTACTATTATTATTATTATTATATATCATTGTTATTATTATTATTATTATTATTAGTATTATTATTATTATTATTATATTACTACTACTACTACTACTACTATTATTCCTCTAAAAAGTGCAAGTGATTAGACACTCGCTCATCTACTCTGTGCATCTCAGTGACTACATGTTGTGTTGATGGTGGGTGAAACATAGTCTAAACTTGTATTTTTTTTGTGATATCTCCTGCTTTTTCCTTGTAAAAAGCTTCATTCCACAATCAGTGCACAAAGGTGGAGGTCTTGGTTTGAATCCTGGTCCAGGCAGAAACTTTTCTATTTAGTTGTGTTAATTATTGCATACAGATAGCTTTTCTGTATGTATTAATTTCCATATTATGTTTAAATTAGGGAGTCTACTCCACAATATAAGTATTTATAGGTACAATACTGCCATGTTTTGATAACTTTTCTTTTCTTAAAAAAATGTCAAATTTTCATTTTTTGAAACATCTTCAGAAGAAATAATTGGCACTAAGCACAGACAGAGAAGTTGAAAGCATAATGGGTATTTTAGCTCATTATAATTAATTTTTACATGTGGTAAAATTAATAATGAGTATAACTTTGTGTTCAAATTATTTTGAGTACAGACTCTAAATGATTTGATTAAAAGAACCTCAAAATATTACTTCCTAAAATAAAACATAAATTTTGTGTTATTGTTTAAATATTTTATAAAATTATATATTTTATAAAATTAATATAAAATTATAGAATATTCACCTGAAAGGTCCGTCTCCTCAACTTAATTAATCATTTAACTGTAGCGCTTTCGGGACTTGTCCCATCATCGGCAGGATTCAAAACTGGTGTTTCACTGAAGATCTGGTAGAGGGGGTTGCATGTATTTGGTTCGTTTTCGTTTATCAGGCTGTCGTTGTGAGCTGCTTTCATGATTTCCATCTCTTCGAGTACGTTTATCTTCGCTGGATTATTTTCTCGTACTCGAAGAGATGGAAATCATGAAAGCAGCTCACAACGACAGCCTGATAAACGAAAACGAACCAAATACATGCAACCCCCTCTACCAGATCTTCAGTGAAACACCAGTTTTGAATCCTGCCGATGATGGGACAAGTCCCGAAAGCGCTACAGTTAAATGATAATTAAGCTGAGGAGACGGACCTTTCAGGTGAATATTCTATAATTTTATATTTATTAATTTTGAATAAACCTCAACGGAACACATCATGAATCTTATAAAAGTTGTTTATAAAATTATTTATTTTATAAAATTATATTTTTTAAGTTCACCGCTGTGGTCTCGAGGTAGCATGCTGCCTTGTCATGGGTTCGATTCCCCTTCGGGACAGGCTCCTAGGTGAGGTTTTTTCGTGGATTTCCTCACCTGTAAGACAATGTCAGGAAACTTAGGGCCCAACGGTCCCCGAAAATCATCCAGCCATCATCATCCTTATCATTATCATCATCATTATTCTTCACCAGTGTGGAAGGCAACGGGAACTACCACACCTATATTTCCCTAGTAAAGCTGCAAAGCATTGGAAGAAAAAACTATGATTGCAGTGAAAGACCTGCCCTCAGGCAGAATTACTATGGAGTATGGATATATTTTAATATCTCCTTTACAGGATGCACTTCAAAGCCGTCAACGAAGACAAGCTCTGAGAAGAACAATAATGTTTTAATATAAATTATATTACTATATTTTTGTTGAATTATTATATTAATATATTATACATATTATTATATATTATTATATTAATATATGTATATTATACACTAGCATGTCCTGTTTCCACAACACAATTTGTATTAATTGGTAGCATTTGGCACTACTTTGTGTTCTACTTATTTTTGTTTTTAATTGCTTTAGTTAAATTACATAATCTACCACTTGCTTGGATTCTTTGTGTAATTCCCTTTGGTACATTTCTTCTGGAACCAATTTACTCCTTAACCCGTCAGCGCTGACATCCATACGTGGTATAGACCCTCTCTTCTTCACTTATTGCCGAAATCTATACGTGGTATAGACCTATGCAGGCGTGTTTTCTTTTTGTTCTGGATCGTACATTTTTGAAGCTACGAATATGTAATTTATTTGTGTTTAACGTAGAAATTATGAGCTTTCAGGACATATGAATAAAAATAATATTTGTTTAAAATTTAATTTCATATTATTTTTTTAAAAATCAGATGAGATTGAAGTAATCGTAATTTTCTCTAAATGCGCGCGACCTTTTCATTTGTTTTTTTTTACTGCTGTATATTCTTATATTTGCGTATGAACAATATAATTTTGAAGCCTAAGATCTTAGCTTTCTTTCTAAGTGTTATGAATCAGCTGTGATCACATTTTGTGCATGTGGTATTGAGGTTGAAGTAGTTTCTTACTTCAACACTCGATGGCACACAGATCTAGCTTTGTGCTGCTTTCTGCAGGGCTTGTAATAAACTTATACACAATCTAATTTTTCAGGTCGATAAAATGATATACAAGCTCTCGATTGATATGTAAATCGACCTGTTTAGGGGAATACCTGATTTATTTTGCCTCTTTCAAATAGATGTTACTTACAAGGATTCAGTCTGAGGCACGGTGTCGTGCGTTATATACGTAATTATGGCCAGTCGTAACCTAAAAGACACTTCATCAGAAAAATTACCCCTAAAAGTGATAAATTGAAACCTCAAAGGAGGTGTGTTTGTTGTACTAAACATGGGAGATGAAAGACATCTGTTTATAGCTGCAAGGAATGTGATGTAGGTCTGTAGGTCTGTGTATTGAAGAGTGTTTCGAGCTGTATCACACCAAGCTCAACTACTAAGGTTATGTGATTTTTTATTTCTAAAATTAATAGTACTAAAATAAGAGAAACTTATTTTTATGGTCTGTGTAGTTGTAAATAACTGCTGTAGAATTTTTATACGAATCCAAGCAATAATTCAGATTCTAAGTATAAACATTGCTAGTGCTTTGACACAAGATTGAGCTTGAGTTCTCTCTTCTAAATATTCATTCTGATTTTGGTTATGTCAGCTGCTTTTGTATATAGAAGTTACAGATGAATCAGCACTATGCCACACAATATATATAGTGTCTCACAGAAAGAAACAGGGATGTCCAATGTGAGCAAATCAAATTATTTAGTAAAAATGTGTATCATGAGAGAGAAATTCAGATTTCAAAATTTTGTTTAATAGTTTATACAGGCCTACTGTACTCCATACGGTATGTATTAAATTTCTCATTTATTTCTGAGCTAACAAGTAAAAATTTCGTTCAAATCCATCAATATTTAAAAAAGTTATGATCGTTTATACAAATCAGTGTTCTAGGAATACTAAAATGTTAAAATGGCCTCCGTCCATGCAGTAGGAAAGCAAGTAAAAGGGTGCGTCACTGACAGCTTAAATATCCAAACTCCTTGATTTTATATTATCTGACGATCATATTTTAATTTCTGCTTACTAATTTTCTTTGCTACATATTTTTAAAATCTATCTTCAATTCTAAGTTTTTTAATTTGAAGCACCATTCATTTGTTCCTTTCTCTTATTTATATCTCCCAAACTGCAATTTCATCTGCATTTACTAACAACCTAAGAATTGTATTTCTTCCTCTTTAATTAGTTTCCTGTCTTCCTAAAATTGTAGAACGATGTTCTTTGAGTCATTATGCAAACAATTTTAAGTGTTGAAACTATGTATTACACATTAGTTTAAATTAGCTAACACAACTGATGAAAAAAATTCTGCCTGGGATTGGATTTGAAACTCAAGGTCTCCAGCTTTGTGCACTGGTACTCTACCATTTAGCTACTCAGACAACTCCAGGAGCAAGCAGACGTTATGATGGGGTCATTGCCTGAGTAGCTCAATGTTAGAGCACCATGCATAAACCTGGAGGTCTTGGTTCAAGTCCTGGTTGAGGCAGAATTTTTCTCATTTGTTGTGATTACTATAGCTTACAGATGACTTCTCGGTGTATATTAATTTCCATATTATATTTAAATTAGGGAGTCTACTTGATAATATGAAAATTTAACTGTATAGTACTGCAAGCTCTGATATCACTTTTCTTTTTAAAAATGGATATGGTATTTTTATTTTTAGAAGTCCCCTTGGAAAGAGGCTTATGGCACTAATTGGAGACCAGAGCTTTCCCGTGAACATGGAAATCCAGAACACGGTGAGTGTTTTGCTCATTTTAAATGATTTTAGATGTGATAGAATTAATAATGTGTATAACTTATGGTTATCGATGAAAGGGTTTTGTAAAATGATGTATATTTAATTTCTCTTTACATGCCATAGTTCCAAAAGTTCAAGTACAACCCAAAAAGTGAAATAATATTTGTATGGTAATGTTTTTTAATAAATTTATGTTACTGTATTATTATTTATGTTATTATTATTGCCTAATATTTCATTTCCTCTGCCTTTCTTATTTGTTGCTGTTAAAATTGGGTTTCCGGAAGACGGCAGCAGCTGCCATGATATCAGATTATTTTTATTACTATTATTATTTCCACCACTGTGGTCTCAAGGTACCATGCTGCCTTGTAATGCAGCGAGCCCGGGTTCAATTACTGGTCGGGACAGGCTCCTGGGTGAGGTTTTTTGGGGTTTTTCCTCACCTTTAAGTCAAATGTCAGGAAGCTTAGGGCCCACTGGTCCCCGAAAATCCTCCAGCCATCATCATCATTCTCCGGTGTGGAAAGCAACAGGAAGCTACCACACCTGTAATTCCCTAGTAAAGCTGCAAAGGATAGCATGAAAATGCTATGATTGCATGATAGACGTGCCCTCGGGCAGAATTACTATGTATGGATGGGTTATTATTATTATTATTATTATTGTTACTGTTGTTGTTATTGTTATTAGGGTCGAGGGTTCATGTCCCGTTGGTGTCAGGATTTTTAAACTGACCCAAACCCTCTGGCAGCACTATGGCCCTGGAGTCGACTCAGCCTCTAACTGAAATGAGTACCAGGCGCTTGTTCTGGGGGTAAAAGCGGCCGTCACGCAGGGCTGACAACCCGGCTGACGTAAAGTGCCGATTGTCTAGAAAAAGTGGGAGCCTTAACCTCCTACTTATTATTATTATTATTATTATTATTATTGTTTTTGTTGTTATTGTTATTATTGTTATTGAAATTATTATTATGATTATTTTTTTTAATGCGGATGAGCCCATGTAGGACTACACAAAGCACTTAGAGGCGATTGCTTTGAGCCCAAATTTCTTTCATTCTTTTGCTAAGAGCTTGCTTTCTCTCATCTGTCGAAGTTGTTCCAGTTTTTTTCTTCGGTTTGTCGTTTTGGTCAACCTGCCACTTATTCACCTTAATTCTAAATATATCTCTGGGATATCTTCTTTAGTAATTCCTGCCAATTTTAAGTCCTTTTTGACTTAATCAATCCACTTCATAGTATCCACTGGAGCTTTACTTCTGTTTTCGTAGAATTCCATGATCTGCTTTGTAAGCCTATTTGAGTTCATTCGTTTATATGGCCATAAAATTTTAACCTTCATTTTCTAATATCACTCTGAATGTCTGTATTATTTTTATTTCCTTTTTACTTCTGAGTCTAAATGCTTCATCCATGACTTGTGGACCTAAAACTTTTCTTATAATTTTGCATTCTTTTTTCACTATATTTTCAATATCTTTTTTTCTGCTCAAAATTAATGTTTCTGCACCATAGAGGCACTCTATTATTATTATTATTATTAATAATATATATTATTATTATTATTATTATTGTTTTTGTTGTTATTGTTGTTATCATTATTGTTATATTTATTGTTATTGTTATTATTGTTATTACATTATTACTTATATTATTATTATTATTATTATTGTTTTATTATTATTATTATTATTATTATTATTATTATATTATTAATATTATATTACTACTACTACTACTACTACTACTACTACTACTACTACTATTACTCCTCTATATAGTGCAAGTAGTTAGACACTCGTCATCTACTCTGCGCATCTCAGTGACTACATGTTTGTGTTGATGGTGGGTGAAACATAAGTCTAATATTTTTTTTTTTTTGGGTTATCTCCTGCTTTTTCCTTGTAAAAAGCTTCATTCCACAATCAGTGCACAAAGGTGGAGGTCTTGGTTCGAATCCTGGTCCAGGCAGAAACTTTTCTATTTAGTTGTGTTATTATGCATACAGATGGCTTTTCTGTATGTATTAATTTCCATATTATGTTTAATTAGGGAGTCTACTCCACAATATAAGAATTTATAGGTACAATACTGCCAAGTTTTGATAACTTTTTTTTTCTTAAAAGTATGTCAAATTTTCATTTTTTGAAACATCTTCAGAAGAAATAATTGGCACTAAGCACAGACAGAGAAGTTGAAAGCATAATGGGTATTTTGCTCATTATAATTAATTTTTATATGTGATAAAATTAATAATGAGTATAACTTTGTGTTCAATTATTTTGAGTACAGACTCTAATGATATGATTAAAAGAACCTCAAAATATTACTTCCTAAAATAAAACATAAATTTGTGTTATTGTTTAAATATTTTATAAATTTATTTATTTTATAAAATCATATTTTTTAAGTTCACCGCTGTGGTCTCGAGGTAGCATGCTGCCTTGTCATGGGTTCGATTCCCCTTCTGGACAGGCTCCTAGGTGAGGTTTTTCGTGGATTTCCTCACCTGTAAGACAAATGTCAGGAAACTTAGGGCCCAACGGTACCCGAAAATCATCCAGCCATCATCATCCTTATCATTATCATCATCATTATTCTTCACCAGTGTGGAAGGCAACGGGAAACTACCACACCTATATTTCCCTAGTAAAGCTGCAAAGCATTGCATGAAAATACTATGATTGCAGTGAAAGACCTGCCCTCAGGCAGAATTACTATGGAGGTATAGATATATTTTTAATATCTCCTTTACAGGATGCATTTCAAAGCTGTCACGAAGACAAGCTCTGAGAAGAACAATAATGTTTTAATATAATTTATATTACTATATTTTTTGTTGTATTATTATATTAATATATTATTATCATATTATTATATATTATATAATATATGTATATTATACACTAGCATAGTCCTGTTTCCACAACCACATTTGTATTAATTGGTAGCATTTGGCATACTTTGTGTTCTACTTATTTTTTTTAATTGCTTTAGTTAAATTACATAATCTACCACTTGCTTGGATTCTTTGTGTAATTCCCTTTGGTACATTTCTTCTGGAACCAATTTACTCCTTAAATATCCAAACTCCTTGACTTTTATATTATCTGACGATCAATTTAATTTCTGCTTACTAATTTTCTTTGCTACATATTTTAAAATTATCTTCAATTCTAAGTTTTTTAATTTGAAGCACCATTCATTTGTTCCTTTCTCTTATTTTATATCTCCCAAACTGCAATTTCATCTGCATTTCACTAACAACCTAAGAATTGTATTTCTTCCTCTTTAATTAGTTTCCTGTCTTCCTAAAATTGTAGAACGATGTTCTTTGAGTCATTATGCAAACCAATTTTAAGTGTTTTGAAACTATGTATTACACATTAGTTTAAATTAGCTAACACAACTGATGAAAAAAATTCTGCCTGGGATTGGATTTGAACTCAAGGTCTCCAGGTTTGTGCACTGGTACTCTACCATTTAGCTACTCAGACAACTCCAGGAGCAAGCAGACGTTATGATGGGGTCATTGCCTGAGTAGCTCAATGTTAGAGCACCATGCATAACATAACCTGGAGGTCTGGTTCAAGTCCTGGTTGAGGCAGAAATTTTTCTCATTTGTTGTGATTACTATAGCTTACAGATGACTTCTCTGTGTGTATATTTAATTCCATATTATATTTAAATTAGGGAGGTCTACTTTATAATATGAAAATTTAACTGTATAGTTACTGCAAGCTCTGATATCACTTTTCTTTTTAAAAAAATGGATATGGTATTTTTATTTTTAGAAGTCCCCTTGGGAAGAGGCTATGGCACTAATTGGAGACCAGAGCTTTCCCGTGAACATGGAAATTCAGAAACACGGTGAGTGTTTTTGCTCATTTTAAATGATTTTTTAGATGTGATAGAATTAATAATGTGTATAACTTATGGTTATCGATTAAAGGGTTTTGTAAAATGATGTATATTTAATTTCTTACTGCCTTAGTTCCAAAAGTTTAGTACAGCCCAAAAAGTGAAATAATATTGTATGGTAAGTTTTAATATTTATATTACTGTATTATTTTATTACCTAATGTTTATTTCTCTGCCTTTCTTATTGTTGCTGTTAAAATTGGGTTTCTGAAGACGGAGCAGCTGCCATGATATCAGATTATTTATTAATATTATATTATATCCACACTGTGGTCTCAAGATAGCATGTGCTTGTAAGCAGCGAGCCGGGTTCAATTATGGTCGGGACAGGCTCCTGGTGAGGTTTTTTGGGGTTTTTCCTCACCTGTAAGTCAAATGTCAGGAAGCTTAGGGCACACTGGTCCCCGAAAATCATCGGCCCATATCATATTCTCCGGTGTGGAAAGCACAGGAAGCTACCACACCGTAATCCCTAGTAAAGCTGCAAGCATAGATGAAAATGCTATGATTGCATGATAGAGTGCCCTGGGCAGAATTAGTTATGCATGGATGGGTTATTATTATTTTATTATATATATTAATGTTACTGTTGTTATTATGTTTAGGGTCAGGGTTCAGTCCGTTGGGGTCAGGATTTTTTCAACTGCCCAACCCTCTGCAGCATATGGCCCTGGGTCGACTAGCCTCTAACTGAATGATTACCGGACCCTTGTTCTTGGGTAAAAGCGGCCGCACGCAGCGGCTGACAAACCGCGCTGAGTCTAAAGTGCGATTGTCTAGAAAAGGTGGAGCCTTAACCTTACTTAATTATTATTGGTTTGTTGTTGATGTTATATTGTATTATTTTTTTTAATGCAGATGAGCCCAGGTAGGATACACACGCACTTAGAGGCGTTGCTTGATTTGAGCCCAAATTTTTTCATTTCTTTTGCTAAGCGCGTTTTCTCTAATCTGTCGATGTGGTTCCCGTTTTTTTAGGTTTGTACTTTGGTCTCAAAATTGTCAATATTCACCTTAATTCTAAATATATCTCTGTTTGGATATCTTCTTTTAGTAATTCCTGCCAATTTTAAGTCCTTTTTGACTTAATCAATCCACTTCTAGTATCCACGGAGGCTTTTACTTCTGTTTTCGTTAGAATTCCATGATCTGATTTGTAAGGCCTATTTGAGTTCATTGTTTAATATGGCCATAAAAATTTAACTTCATTTTCTAATATCACTATGAATGTCTGTATAATCTTTTGTTTCTTTTTATTCTGAGTCTAAATGTTCATCCATGACTTGTTGAACCGAAAAACTTTTTCTTATAATTTTGCATTCTTCTTTAAATATATTTCAATATCTTTTTTCTGCTCAAAATTAATGTTTATGCTCCTAGAAAGCACGTATTATTAATTATTATATTATTATTATTATTATTATATTATTATTATACATTATTATTATTATTATTATTATTCTTATTAATTATTGTTTTGTTGTTATTATTGTGATCAGTATTGTTAATTATTGTATTATGTTATTACTATTATACTATTATTATTATTGTTAATTATTATTATTATTATAATATTAATATTACATTACTATACTACTATACTCCTACTATTACTATACTATTACTCCTTATATATTGCAAAAGTAGTTAGAACTCGCTCATCTACTATGTGCATTCAGGACAACATGGTGTGGTGATGGTGGGTGATGAAACATAGTCTAAACTTGTATTTTTTGGGAATCTCTGCTTTTCCTTGAACAAAAGCCTTAGTCCACCAATCAGTGCACAAAGGTGAGGTTTTGGTTCGAATTACCTGGTAAGGCAGAAGAAACTTTTCTATTTAGCTTGTGTTAAATTATTGCATACAGATGCTTTCTGTATGTATTAATTTCATATTATGTTTAAATTAGGGAGTCTACTCCACTATAAGAATTATAGGTAAATACTCGCCAAGTTTTGAAACATTTTTTTTCTTAAAAATATGTCAATTTCATTTTTTGAAAAATCTTCAGAAGAAAGAAATAATTGGCACTAAAGCACAGGCAGAGAGTTGAAAAGCAGTATGGGTATTTGAGCCTTATTATAATTAATTTTTATATGTGATAAATTCAAATGAGTAGAACTTTGTGTTCAAATTATTTTGAAGTACAGACTTTTTGTTAAATTGATGATTAAGACCTCAACATATGACTTCCTAAAATAAAACATTATATTTTTTTTGTTGGCTTTTTGTTTTTAACTATTTTATAAAAATATTAATTTTATAAAATTATATTTTTTAAGTTTCACTTTGTGGTCTCGAGGTAGCATCTGCCTTGTCATGGGTTCGATTCCCCTTCGGGAACAGGCTCTAGGTGGTGAGGTTTTTTTGTGGATTCTTCAACCTGTAAGGACAAAGTCGGAAATTAGGCGGCCAACGGTCACCGAAAATCATCCAGCCATTCATAATCCTTTCATTATCATCATCAGATTCCTTCACCAGTGGAAGCAAGGGAACTTACCCACACCTATATTTCCCTAGTAAAGCTGCAAAGCATTGCATGAAAAATACTAGATTACAGTGATGAAAGACCTGCCCCCTCAGGCGACATTTACTATGGAGGTATAGAATATTTTTAATATCCTTTAAAGGATGCAATTCAAAAGTCGTCAACGAAGGACAAGCTATAGAAGAACAATAAGTTTTAATATAATTTATTACTAAGTTTGTTGTTATTATTTATTATATAATATAACTATTTATTTTAAATATGTATATATACCCCTAGCATGTCTGTTTCACAACAAAATTTGTTAATGAGTAGCATTTGGCACTACTTTGTCTTTCTACTTGTTTTTTTTTTAATTGCTTTAGTTTTAAATTACAGAATCTACCACTTGCTCTGAATTCTTTGTGTAATTCCCTTTGGTACCTTTTCTTCTGGAACCAAATTTACTCCTTAAATATCCAAATCCTTGACTTTTATAGTATCTGACGATCATATTTAATTTTGCTTGCTAATTTTTCTTTGATACATAAATATTTTAAAATTATCTTCAATTCTAATTTATTAATTGAAGGCACCATCATTTGTTCCTTTCTATTATTATACTCCCAAAACGCCAATTTATCTGCATTACTAACAACTAAGAATTGAATTCTTCCACTTTAATTAGGTAGGGCTTTACCGAAAATTGTTATTTAGAAACGAGCTTTGAGTCATTATTGCAAACAATTTTAAGTGTTGTGAGAAACTATGTATACAACATTAGTTAAATTAGCTAACACCACTGATGAAAAAAATTCTGCCTGGGATTTGGATTTTAACTCAAGGTATCAGCTTTGTGCGCACTGTACTCTACGATTAGATACTCAGCAACTCCAGGAGCGAAGCAGACGTTATGATGGGTCATTGCTGAGTAGCTCAATGGTTTAGGCACCATGCAATAAAACTGGAGGTCTTGGTTCAAGGCGGCTGGTTGCGCAGAGCACATTTTTCTCCTTTGTTTGTGCTTACTACGTCCCCGAGACTTCTCGGTGTTATTAATTTCCATATTATATTTAAATTATGGGATTCTACTTTGATATATTAAAATTTAACTGTATAAGTACTGCAAGCTCTGATATCACTTTCTTTTTAAAAAATGGAAATTTATGGTAGTTTTATTTTAGAAGTTCCCCTTGGAAAGAGGCTACTATGGCACTAATTGGAGACCAGAGCTTTCCAGTGAACATGGAAATATAGAACACGGTGAGTGTTTTTGCCTCATTTAAATGATTTTAGAATGTGATAGAATTATAATGTGTAAAAATTATGGTTATCGAAAAGGGGTTGTAAATGAGTAATGTCATTTCTTTTACATGCCTTAGTCCAAAAGTTTAAGTACAGCCCAAAAGTGAAGGAAATAAGATTTGTATGGTAATGTTTTTTCATTTAATTTATATTACTGTATTATATTATTACTAAGTTTCATTTCCTCTGCTTTCTTCTTTGTTGTGTTAAAATTGGGTTTCTGGAAGACGCAGCAGCCTGCATGATATCAGAGTATTTTAGCTTACGATATATATATCAACCACTGTGGGCTTCTCCAGAAAAAGATAGCATGTGCCTTGTAATTGCAGCGAGCCGGGTTCAATTACTGGTCGGGAAGGCTACGGGTGAGGGTTTTGTTGGGGTGGTGGGTTTTTCCTCACTTAAGTAAAATGTCAGGAAGCTTAGGGCACATGGTCCCCGAAAATCATACGGGCACATTATCATCATTTCTCGGTGTGGAAAGCAACAGGAATACCACACCTGAATTCCCTAATATTAACGCTGGAAAGCATGCATGAAATGCTATGATGCATGAAAATGCTATGATTGCAGATAGACGTGCATCGGAGAAGTACTATGCAGGATGGGTTATTATATTATTATTATTATTATTACTGTTACTGTTGTGATTATTGTTTTAGGGTCGAGGGTTCATGTCCCGTTGGGGTCAGGATTTTTAACTGACCAACCCTCTGGCAGCACTATGGCCTGAGGTCGACTCAGCCTCAACTAAGAGTACCAGCCCTTGTTCTTTGGGTTATAAAAGCGGCCGGCCACGCAGGTGACAACCGGCTGACGTTAAAGTGCCGATTGTTCTAGAAAAAGGTGGGAGCCTAAACATCCTACTTATTATATTATTGTTTTTGTTGTTACGGTTATTATTGTTATTATTATTTTTTTAAATGCAGAGAGCCCATGTAGGACTACACAAAGCACTAGAGGCGTTGCTTGAGCCCAAAAATTCTTTATCTTGCTTAAGAGGGCTTGTTTCTTCATCTGTCGAAGTAGTTTGTTCCAGTGTTTTCTCGCGGTTTTGTCCTTTTGGTTCAACGTGTCACTTTTCACCTCATTCTAAATTATCTCTGTTTGGGATATATTCTGTAGTACTTCCTGCCAATTTTAAGTCCTTTTTGACTAATCATCACTTATAGTATACACGGGAGCTTTACTCTGTTTTCGTGGGAATTCCATGTGATCGATTTGGAAGCCTATTGAGTTCATTCGTTAATATGGCCATAAATGTAACCTTAATTTTCTATATCACTCTGAATGTCTCTGTATATCTTTTATTTCATTTTTACTTCGGCGTCTAAATGCGTCATCAATGCCTTGTGAACCTAAAACTTTTCTCTATAATTTTGCAATTCTTCTTGCACTATATTTTCAATATTCTTTTTTTCTGCCAAAATTAAGTTTCTGCTCCATAGAGGCCGTAATTATTATTATTCTATTATATTATTATATTATATATTATATTATTATTATATTATTATTATTATTGTGTTGTTGTTATTATTGTTATCATCTATTTTATATTTATGTTTATTAGTGTTTATTACTATTTTATTAATATTATTATTATTGTTATTATTGTATATTATTATTAATATTAATATTACATTACTTACTACTACTACTACTCCAATACTACTAGTTACTCCTCTCTATAGTGCAAGTAGTTGAACTCGTCATCTACTCTGTGATCTCCAAGTGACACATGTGTGTGTGGGGGTGAAACATAGTCTAAACTTGTATTTTTTTTGGGATATATCTGCTTTTTTCCTTGTAAAAAGCTTCTTCCACAATCAGTGCACAAAGGTGGAGGTCTTGTTCTAATCCGGTCAGGCAGAAACTTTCTATTGATTGTGTTAATTCTTGCCTACAGATAGTTTTCTGTGTGTATATTTTCATATTATGTTTAATAGGGAGTCTACTCAGAATAAAGATTTATAGGTACATACTGCCAAGTTTGATAACTTTTTTTTTCTTAAAAATATGTCAAATTTTTCATTTTTTGAAACATGTTCAGAGACATAATTGGCACTAACAGGCAGAGAAGTTGAAAGCATAATGGGTATTTTAGTCTTCTAATTAATTTTATATGTGATAAAATTCCTAATGAGTATAACTTGTGTTCAAATTATTTTGAGTAGAGACTGTAATGATTTGATAAAAGAACCTCAAAATATACTTCACTATTAAAAGTTAAATTTGTGTTATTTTTTAAATATTTTATAAAATTATTTATTTTATAAAAATTATATTTTTTAAGTCACC
>JASPKZ010002243.1:0-53695 GCA_030220185.1 Diploptera punctata | reverse complement strand
GACATAGAATGGAAATTAAAAAGCAGTTCATGGCACTGCCCTATTATTGCAATATTGTTATAATAGGACACAAATAGAAGAAGAATTTAAGTGTTAATATATCAGTTTTACTCACATAATTCATGTATCAGGATTTTTTGCATTAAGAAATTCTCTTTAATAAGTTTTATTGTCTTATAGTAAGATGGCCTGGAAGTGTGGGAACTTAACCTGGCATCCATTTAAAGTTATCAATTATCCTTTGTATTATAAGAGCCAGGATTCTCAAGGCACAAACTCTTTTCCCTCCAATTGCATAGTTTTCAAATGCTGGCCCAAAAGATAAGGAATTCTAGGGATATTATATAACTTTAGGTGCAAAACGTATGTGTGAGGGATGTGGGGAGTGGGGTTAAAAGGAAATTTCTACCACTTATTTGTTTTACCAGTGAGGAACAACAAAACTTCTGAATATTTCCTCACACAAATCACAGATACACCATTAAAGTCAAAAATAAAACAAAGTGCATGAAATATGAAAATAAATATGTATTTTATGTTTAGTTTGATATTTTCCCATAGTTCCATACTTTAAATGAATGGCATTCATATATTTCTAGTTACATATTTTAAGAATACAAACTCCACAGTACAACCTACCTAGAATAATGTGATGACTGCTGGTATGATGTTCACATATGTTAAAAGGCAATCATCCAGCCAGTAAAGTGTGACATGTGGTCAGCATCTCTGTGATCCGAGCCGTTATAATCTATTTTCCAAACCTAATTATTGTAAAATATGGAGAAGGAGATGGGAATAGGAAGTTGGAAGACATTTTAGACTTCTTAATAAAAAAATTAATAAAATTTTACGTAATCAGGAGATATTGTGCAACTTGCATAAAGAAAAGAATGTAAAACATGAAAAAAGTGCAAATTGGCCGAACTAGAGACCGATGTTTTGAAATGGGTGAAATAAAACAGTAAAATAATGTTGTCATTTGAACAAAACTGAGAGAAATGGAAGTACCCTCTAATAGCATCAACTGTTGACATTGAAAATTGAAAAGACATTGCAGTATTTATATTTTATGGGACAGATGGATGAAATGCCCAAAATATTTTGATGCAATAATTTATTCATTTAACATGCTTTCTTTGTTAATTTAAGGTTTAAGTTGTTTCTATAAAATTATATTATTATATATCTTAGTGAATATTAAACATAGGAGTTATAACAGCTGTGCGACTCGACATGCTGACCACATGTCATCTCCATATTGGTAGATGACCATCCACCTCAGTAAAGAATAAGTGGATGTAATGCAAGCAGCTGGCTAGAAGGCCATACACTTTCCAGGATGGTGGCTCCGGAGTTATTATACCAGAATATAAGTCAATATATACCATGTTGACAGTAAATGAAATAAAAGTATGTAAAATAACTTACATGTAGTCCAGATTCTGTGTTTAAGTGATGATCCTCTTGTTTAACAGGAAACCGGAAATCCATTCTAATATGATTATCTGAAAATATGAATTCTCTATTAAAATACAATAAATTCATCCATTTTGTCTATAAAAGGCACCACAATGTACTCACATAGAAATAACAGCAACGCAAGAAGAAGTGGTTTGAATTTAATAAGGGTAAAACATCACAGAGAATTTCAGTGTAATTGTGCCGTTATGGCATAATTGGTAATTATATATGCAAACAAAACTGCAGAAATATTCAAAATATTACCTCTTATAAATTGATAAATCAGAATAAAGCAAGAGTATCTATAGATTCACACTTGTCAAAACATTTGACAACCATACAGTTAACATTAGAAAATGGGAAAGCATTAGAAAAAAAATAAAAACCAAATAGTTTAAAGTGACTGTATAGTAACATTCCACAGCATATGCAGACCTCATCAACAAGAGAAGGAATTGGTCGTATAGTAACATAAATCTCTCTATATGTTCAATATAACTGCATTCATTAGGCCAAGCTAAAGATGAAGATTTAGAACATCAATGCGGCAATATAGAGAGACGTGACTACTGTGCAACTAGCAGAGGATCTCAAACACAGTGCAGTAGTGTCATGCAGCAGTACAATGTGGGAGCTCCACTTGAGATAATCAACATCGACGTGGCTGGCCTCTTTCCTTCCTGTGAAGGACGCTGGGAACTGACAACTGTTTTTGACCATGGATTACTTCACTAAGCCTTGACCGTAGCCGATACAGTTGTCACAATCCCCGTTATGGAGTACCAATGGAGATGCATAGTGGCAAGTAGCTAATAAAGCAGATGCTGCTACATCTGAGGGTACTATCCACTTCCAACCAAAATCTGATGGGATGGTAGACCATTATGTGAATAGTGCTATGTTAAGGAATATTTACGTAAGGTAGTATCAAGCCTTCAGAAAGACTGGCAGAACAGAATTTCAGTGTTCCTCCTGGCCTACCGTGCAGCTACTCACAAAACCATACATATGACTCCATCCAAGATGGTATACTTAAGAGACCTGGTACTGCCTTGCAATATCCACTTGATGCAGAGCAGTCAGCAATTGACTACATTGAGTAGTTGACTGACCGACTGGGTAAGCATGCAAGAGAGCACCTCAAACTACCCAGTGGCATGATTAAGGTGCGCTACGACCAAATAGCCAACTCAGCAGGAAACAATGAAGGCGAGTTGGGGGGGCTATACTGGCAACCCGGATGAGATGGAAGTCAACGAAGCTGCAACGTACCTGGGACAGTACATACCTAATGGTGAAAGAGGATCAACAATATGGACTACAGGTTTCAACATCAGCTTACAGGAAGATGACGGTGATTCATGTAGATCGACTAGCAGTGTACAGATAGGCTGATTAGGACGATCATCCTTAAGGAGGGAGCAAAAATGCCCCGTTGTTGGGATAGCTTTCGAATTTCACTGGCGGCAGCGAGTTGGGATCTCACCTTGTACCGTAAAGAAGTATTTGTGGGCTGCTGATTCACTAATCGGTAAACTGTCGTGAACTATCCTCATGCATCTATGTTTACACTCCGGAAAGGTCGATTTTAGAAAATTCTGACTACATGACTCACGATACTTTCACAAGGCAAAAATTTCGACCATATGCCCAGAATATTCCCACCCTTGCATATATATATACAACAGTCAGGACCACACCAGTCGTTTCCAGATAGTGGACTGGTTAAGCGATCTCAGGAGGAAAGACAAGAAGTCAGTCTGATTGAAACAATCAGCTATTAAAAAGAACTAAGTGACAAATAAATTGATATTAGCAGCAAATTATTTGTGAAGAATCTGCAAATAATAATTAAATAAATAATGTGAATTTGTAAACTTCATGTAAACAACTGGGGTATTTATTTCAAGAGATTACATAGGAATCCTACACCAATGCTACCAATGAACAAACCTGTAAATATATATATGGACATACCTGGACAAAAAAGTTAACATGAGAACATCATCTGAACAGGGTTAAAGAAAAAGCATACAAGAGATGTAATGCTCTGAAAATATTACCAGATGTTATGAATACATAGAATATTTTACATAGATATTTAATTATTTCATAGATTATTTTAATTATTCAAATAAAACAGTTGTTGAAATAAAGCTTTAGACATATTATATTTCAGGACAGAGTTTTGATTATGGCAGAACAAAGTTTTCAAGGCTAACTGTAAAATATCTGCATTTAGAATATGGAATGTTAGTACAGTTAAGTAGGAGAGATGTAGGTCAAAGCTCAGTATTTAACCCTGGCAAGTAGGGACGGGACTCGGTCTGTCTGTGTAGTGTGCTGATGGGTAAGTCTGCTACCATTTTTCTTAACAAATTCGCTAGGAACAGTTAGCAATGTAGTCAAGTATCATAAATATTCTAAGACTGTTTTTTCTTTTTTTTCAAAGTGTAGGAATTAGTAAATACTTATTAAAATGTAAATTAGGGTAGATTGATAATCCCCCATCTCCCTCTCCAAAACCTTAAGAAAGTTCGAATGTAGGTTTTCTTAATATAAGCTTAGATTAGTTATTTAGGGTTAGAATACTTAGGGTTATTGTAATTATTATTCTCTAGAAAAAAATAGATAATTTAAGAATCCTTTTATTTTTGTTCAAATACATGTATGCCTTTATAACTAATACATCCACATACTAATGCTTGGCTAGAACCTTATGCTACCATTATTTCAAAGTCCCGAAGGTCCTTTAAGCCATAAGAAAACCAGCAGTTCGTAATACCAGATATCAAATTTGACAGTTCAGGGACAATCTTGAACACACCATACAAAACATATGTTAAACCTGTTCTCCTATATGAATTTGAAAATTTAAACACAGGAAGTGCACAGACTTCGAGCAGGTTGGAAACTTTTCAAAACCATGCCCTTAGTGACTTAAAGGCAACATCCATAACAGCAATGCAAATGTCAGAAGATAATAATCCCATAGTGCAGGTTATAAAATTATTGGATTTTATTCAAGGAGGAAAATTAATAAGGAGGCTAAACCAATAATTCCGATGAAAATATAAACGAAACTCTGAAAACAGGGTGGGTATATTAAATACATAAAGAAAATAAGATCAAACAAGTTTAAACAATGAAACCTGATAAACTTTTACTCATAGTATCTTCTTTGGACTAACTTAATTCAGCAAATAAACAAATCAGAAAGCCCTCCACATAAAATGAAAGCAGCTGCCACTGACAAAGAGTGGCTAAATATGGATCTTTGCTTAGTAGGGAAAAAAGTTTGAATTCTTCTATTCCTGTCCTCTAATTCTTCCATTTAGATGGAGAAGTAATAGCTGTCCAAAGGATACTGTCATAACATTTAAATAGAGTAAAGGAACTTGAAAAGTATGTGATATTATTTTGCCCTCTAACAGCGCTCCAAGCCATAGTGTCTTCCAGTAATATCTCTAACCAAAACCAAAGGATATCCAAATTACTTGGTATTAAATAAAACTATAGCATTGTACAGAGGATCTCTGCCCACTGTGGCATACATGGAGATAAAATAGCAGATAATCTAGCAAAGTAAGGTACTACAATATGCGGAACCAAAGGAAATGTACCTCTCTATTAAACAAATACCGCAATAAACAAGCTAATCAAATCACAAATTAAAGAAAAATGGATTGCTGACACATGAATAAATACATCATGGTCAATCAAAAAATATAGTGTGTTATTCACGACATGAAGCTGTATCTTCGATCCACCTAAGAACTCATAACTGCTTGTCAGCCCTTTTAAATAACATATCTATATACAGAATTCCGATTTTTGTGTTATGTAAGAGGAGATTTCAATCATATAAGGAGATCATCTTAAAATATGCTCTGCACTTAAACATTTCTGGAATTAATATTCACCGAAATTATACAAGTAACAAGAAGGAGAATGGCGTTAATCCAATATTCTGGGCATTAGAGTTCTGCCATATTTATACTCTGCTATAATAATTGAATTTTTGTTTTGATTTTATTTTATGCATTGAATTTCCTTTTAAGGCTGTGAAGAATAGCATCGTTTTCTAATACAATATTAAAATGGCTAAGGTGGTTTCATGAATGCCTTCTGGTTAGCAAGTTCAGGTTCAATTCCTGGCCAGCCTGCAAATTTTAATTATAAAATGTTCAATCTCAGTGCTGGAAGTTTTTATTATGTCCAATTCTTAATAATTTGATTTTATATCAGTTGCCTGAGTTAAATTCCAAACTTCTTCACAGATGTTATATTGAGGAGACACATGGTATTACTGACAGTGATTCATTCATCAGATAGGGATCTTATTCCTGGTAGACCACTTGGTGTTATTAACAAGATTAGCTACAAAGCAGCACAGGATTTCAGTCATCATCCCTCATAACAATAGACAAACACTTAAATATGCATTCATCCTACATTCCTTTCCATACACGATACAACAACACATCATCAGTGTACCATGGGCTGCTGAGGTGGTACTTAATTTAAAAGTACACCACACAGTCTTCCTCAGTCCTTTACATCTTATATGAGAAAAGATATGTTTAATTTTCCTTCACTTTGCAAACAACTCACGATCGTCTGTAATTTTAAATAACAATAAAAGTAAATATATTGTCACACACTGAAATACATTATGAAGTGAGATTTAACACTTAATAGCAAACGAGGGAAATTTTGAAGAAGTGACAGAACTCAGGCAAGATAATTATAACTATCTAAACAAATAATTCACTGGCTCTATCAAGCCGTAGGTTCATAGCCACGTGGTCATAATCTCTCCACACATCCCTATCTTGGGCTACTGCTTTCCATTCATCCCTGTATAATCTACTTCCCTCAAATCATGGATGTTATTCTCCCACCTCATTCTTGGCCTACCGACTGGGCATAATCCATCTGGTTTTCCTACAAGAAGCTTCCATGCACCTCTTTATCCCCCATACGTACCACGTGTCCTGCCCATCGCAATCTACGATACTTAACTGTTCTTACTATAACTGTCTTCTTATACATATCATATTATGCAGTTTACTCCATTCACCAGTCTGATCATCTCTTTTTGGCCCAAAATTTTACTAAGAATTTTATTTTCAAATACTCGTAATTTTCTTTCCTCCATTAAATTAAGAGTCAATGTTTTGCATCCATATGATATAACTGGGAAAATAAATATTTTATAAATTTTCAGTTCATCTTTTTCGAAAAGAGGTTGGGACGACAAGAGTCCCTGTAATGCATAATAGCATGCAATTCCAAAATTGAGCCTATATTTAATTTTTGTTGACAGTTGTATTTTTACGGTGAAAGATCGCCATTCCTTTGACAAAGGCACACTTAGCGACAAATAGAATGGGCCGACTCTTGATCTCGAATATTTCAAGTTCTAATGCACGATTCACATGAGTAAACTAATTGCACGGTACAGCTACAATACAGATCCCTTCTTCCTCTGAAGAGCATTATTTCTAAACACAACAAGGCAGCGAATGCTTAGCTCATTGCTTAGTGGCTTGATTCTTATGAAGGAGGTCACATGTTCGATTTCTGGTGAGGTGAATTTTTTAATTGTTAAAATGCTTTCTATTTAATTCTGTATGTCCATTCTTAAAGAAAAAATGTATTAACTATTTGGAAGTATTATTATTTTCATTTACTTATTTATAAACAGGTTTATAGTGTAAGAATACATTTTCCTATGCCCAAAGCTTTTTAAATTTTTATCTTCTTTTTCCATTCCTCTCTACCTTCTCATTCCAATTCTTCCAGACCTACCTCCCTCATACATCTTCTTACATCATACATCCATTTAAATCTAGGTTGACCTCTCTTTCCTTTTCCAGCAGGAATCCATTCCAAAGCTTGTCTGGGTAATTTTTCTCTGGCATCCTACGTATATGACCATACCATTCTAGTTGTCTGTATCTCACAAAATCTGATATTGAATTTTGGACTATCATTTGTTGTGTGATGATTGTATTTCTGATTTTTTTTTTCCAATTTAGAATGTCTAGTTGAGCATCTGAAACAATCCATTTCAGTAGCCGTAAGCTTTAAACTCAAATTTTTATTCAACTGCCAAGTTTCTGCACCGTATTTAGCATGCTTCGAATTATGGATTTTTAAATTTCTAATTTGGTATCTATTCTTATGTTCTTATCCCACATAGCTTCATTTAACATTGTTATTACCGATCCGCCTTTTTGAATTCTATATTTTGTCATTTTCTTTGGGTACATTTTGAGTTAATTTTGATGCCCTGGAAATTACATTATTCACATAATTTGATACATCCCATTATTATTATTATTATTTATTGTCCATCATCTGTGGGCTATTATTATGCTGGACTTGGCATATATAAATTAAATATCTTAATTCAAGGGTGAAACTTTTTTCTCACTAATACGTAATAAATAAATAAATCATAAACATATGAAGCTATATTATATTTTATTACATAAATTTATAGGATCATTATTAAAACGTTGTACTGCACACACAATTACATTTATACTGGTAGCTAAATAGTGTTACAGAGTTTACGAAGGCAGGAATATTACTTAAGATAGTGTAAAGTGGACGTAGATTACATGGCAGGAATTGAATATTATAGGATGTATTTTGCGAAAATACAAATGAATAAAGAAGATTGTTGGACGATTCAAATCCTGGCTTTCACATATTTTTCATCTTGTTGTAAATAGTTTAACGATCTATGCTACTCAAACGTCGGATAATAATTGCCTTGTGTACTTTTACACTATGAACGACAGTTGAACTTTATTCAAAATGTTGCAATTTGAGTAATACTGCATTTGTCAAACACTAGCAAATATCTAGAAACATGTCACCTTCACTGTTCTTTAACTATTTATACGATTAAAACCAAATACAGCATATTTAAAAGATTTAACAATGTGTTACCTCGTGAACCACAGCTATGGCTTTTCGAGCATGTGCTGGTCCATAACAGGAACTTGCTTTTTGCAGCGGTTCATTCTTTTTGTCGCTAAGTATACGTTTTTCGTCTGGCTTATCGCCAGAAAAAAAATAAACATACGCTGAACATGGTTCTATAGAGAAAGAATACCCTTTTCCTACTAGCTGGCTAAGGGTGTCACATCAAATATACCATTTTCAGACGTTGACGATCACCCAACCAGTACTGGAGTGACATATGTACCTTAGCTATGTCAAGGCATGATATCTTAGGCAGTCAGATATGACAAGGAATACACTAAAGAAATGTTAAACTTAAAATATATAAAATAGTAATTCTTCTACCTCATACTATATGGATGCAAAACATAGTTCACTAATTGGAGAATGCTACCTTAAGACCCACAGTTTGGGTAAGATATGTGGATGACACCTTCGTCATTTGGGAACACGGTGAGGAGGAACTAGATAACTTCAAGAAGCACATAAAGGGATTTGTCCCAGCATCCAATTCACCCTGGAAAAGGAACATGACAACAGTCTACCGTTTTTGGATGTTTTGGTAATCCGAAACCAAGACATGACACTTGGACACAAGGTTTACAGGAAAAATACTCACACAGACAGATACCTACACAAACAGTCTAACCACCATCCTAGACAAAAACGCGGGATAATAAAACCCTGGTTGAACGAGCCAAAGGATTTCGGAACCACAGTATCTGCAAGAAGAAATCAATCATCTCCATGCAGCTTTTCTTACCAATGGATACAGCAAAACAGATTTTCGTCGAGCCATAAATCCAAAGAAATATAGGCCCGAAAACGAAAACAAGGAAGAGATAAATGGTAAGGTTTACCTACCTTATATCAAAACAACAACAGAGAAAATTGGACGATTATTAAAGAAATACAACATAGCAACAACCTACAAACCAACACAAAAAATCAGCAATATACTGCGCCCAGCCAAAGACACTAGAGATCCTTTGAGTCATGCCGGTATATATCGTATCCCGTGCAGTTGTGGAGAGGTGTACATCGGTACAACAAAGAGAATGATCAACACACGATTACAAGAACACATGAGACACTGCAGGTTAAAACAAAATGAAAAATCGGCCGTAGCGGAACACTGTATGAACAACCAACAACATATTATAAGATTTGAAGATACCCAGGTATTATCACAAACATCACATTACTACACCAGACTATACAGAGAAGCCATAGAAATATACAAACATAAAAATTCCTTCAACAAAAAAGAAGAAACCTTGAAGATAAACAAAATTTGGATCCCAGCACTGCTTAACACGACAACGAAGCCTATGACTTCGGCACACGGCAATACAGCGCACAACTCGGTGCGCGCAGAAAACCTCCCCTCCACCCGGGGTTTAGCTATAAACAGAGAGACAGTTCCAACGACCAACCAGTCTGCAGCCGACTGTTGAGGAGTTCACAGAAAGCACGCAGTATCTCCTGATGATGTCTACCGCAGCAGTAGACGAAACGTCGAGATAAGAGACAACCAGACCACAGCCTATAAGCCCGGAAGACGAACCAAATATGGATAGTTCACTAAGTTAAAAAAAAAGTATTTGCAGGATGCATTGTTTTAAAACTACAGTGATATAAATCACAATTTAAATATGGTAATGAATGTAATTAACTGATTTCATTAAATCAGTGAGTTTTTATCAATTTTTAGTTTTTACTATCGACATTTGATTTTATTTTCAAACTTACAAAAATTTAATCTATCAAGTCAATGTTATTCCATTGAAAATTTTTAAAAAAATTAGAGACCGTTATTGGGGCATTGTCAGTTACATTTAAACTATTAACTGAGCTCGTAACTCTCAACCAGCCAAGTTTTATCATGTTTTCTGTATTACAGTCTGTACTGTTTTAGTTTTGATTTGCTGCAATGTCTATTTTAGGAAGAAAAATTATCCCATATGGGGATATTTTCTAAAAGTATCAACATACAGTTGCATTTGTTCCAAAGTAAAATGTAATATGAGGTTTATAAATGAAAAGATTTAGTACCAGGAAAGAAAACTCATCTCCTTAAATGCAAAATAACTCAGGATGCTATAAATGGAGACTTTTCTGAATCTGAAGAATGCACACCACACAATAAAAATAAGTTTGAATAACTGAATTTAATGTTGAATTAATTGATTGTAGCAGATATTTTCTCTCTTCTCCAATATTAAATAGCATATTAAAAGTTTATTTAATATTAGATTAGAATACCGTAATTATTTGCAGTACTGTAGTCTGTTGGTGGTTGATAAGTGGATACATAACCGTACTTGCCCTGGCTCTTTATTGTGTGTTGCACACAAGGACTACACTGGCCTTAATTACAATGTGAAGCACTTAATTGTACCTAAAATACAAAAACTTTTTTTAATTACCAGATTCTAAAGAAACAATATTACTGATACATTGAAATCAGTGAAGTAATACAATTCAGTTGACACCAAAAATGACTTAAGAATAAAAAAAAAATTATTTTCTTCAATTAAAAGCAATTCTTTAGTTCTGATAGTCATATTTGATATTGATTTAATCATATTTGTTTTGCATATTTTAAATATAACGTAATTTCATGTATTAGGCAAGATAGAATAGATTTTTCTACTGTAAGTATAGTGAAGTGATGCATTTGGCAATTAGGCCCAGTCGATCCCCAGCTGCGATGCACAATAAAAAGCTAGGACAGGTAGCATAGGATCCATATGCCAACTACCAACAGACTATGGTGCATTGGGTCATTCCATGCAAAACAGTATGGCACAATACATCAGTATCTCCTGATTTGTTGAAGATTATATGTTTTAACTCTTTATGACATATATATGGCTCATGCACATAATCTTGTTTCTATTAGCTATTGTTTATATTATGAAAAGTTGAAATACTAATTGCTTAAGTTCAGATTTTCATTTTAATTATTTTATGGTCAAACCAATCAGAGAAAGCTATTTTTGATATTGTTAGATAGGTTACGAAAAAGATTAAAAAGACACTATATTTGGGAAGCTGTTGAAATTCGATTTGAAGATATTCAGGAAAAGATTTTTAAAAAATACCATTATATAAAACTGAATAATTAAATTCACACATAAAAATAATAAAATTGTCCATTATCAATAGGTTGAACATTTTTCATAATGGAGTTTTTAAAAACAAAGAAGCAGAAAATTAAAATTAATTGCCATACATAAGGGTGGGGAGTTATTTGCCGCTGTGGCAGTAATGATTCCCAGTCACTATGGTGTTTGTCTGCATTATGCAAGCGCTTGACCGTACACTACATATGATTTTCGAACATAACAATTGTTGCAGTTCTTATTTATATTTCCTGAACTTTTGGAGATTACAGAATGATAATTCTTGATATAATTTAAGAATTTGTTTATCTCACCATCAACATTTTGAAACACAATACTACAAATTATTTGGTTTAAAAAAACATACACTTACCAATTCAATGGCACAGTTTTTAGATTGATTCCATAAAGCATGTGATATTTAATAATCTTTTAATAACATTTAACAATTTAAAATTATTACTTTCACTAACTAGAATATAAAAAAGATATCCAGAAGCTCACATAACACATGATCTTGATAGGAAACCAGATATAAACAACAATAGTTAAGTCTAGTAGACTATGATGGGCAGGTTATGTGCACAAATGGAAACGGAGAGTGGGGCATGTAGAAAACCAGACGGAAAATGCCCAAGTAGACCAAGAATGAGGTGGGAGAATGAAATTAGCCATGATTTAGGAAAAGTACATTATACAGGATATGACTGGAAAGTATAAGCTCAGGAGAGGGAAGTTGCAGAGCTTATGTCTACACGAGTATGAACCTAAGGGGTTGATAGTGTAGTGAAATAGTTATAACCCTGTTCATATCTGGTTTATTATAATTTACAAGTGGTAAGATAGAAGTATGTAATTTATATAGCACTGATTGCAACTACTATAGGGGCATTTCATACGTTCAACTTCGTACAAAATTCTAACAAATATATTAGTAAGCAGACTTGCTCCTTATATTGATGAGATTAGGAGATCATCAATGTGGATTTAGAAGAAACAGGGGTCTACAACAGATCAGATTTTTAGCTTAAGACAGATTTTAGAAAAGAAATGGGAATATAATGGTACAGTACATCAACTATACATAGACTTAAAAAAGGCATACAATTCAATTAAGAGGGAGAAGTTATACAGTATCCTGCTAGAGTTCGGAATTCATAAAAAATTAGTTAGACTTATACAAATGTGTCTAAATGGCACAAAGAGTAGGGTGTGTGTAGGCAATCAGTTTTCGGATACTTTTGAAATCCACAATGGGTTGAAGCAAGGAGATGCACTATCTCCTCTACAATTTAATTTTTTACTTGAGCATGCCATCAAATCTTTAGAGGATGAAGAAGGCCTACAACTCAACGGTATTAATAAGCTGTTAGTTTATGCTGATGATGTAGTACTATTGGGCGATAGCGAGGAGATACTGAAGGCCAACAAGCACACACTACTGAGTAACACTAAGAAATTGGGACTGGAAGTAAATATAAATAAAACTAAATATATGGTCACACACAGAAATACATTATATAATGGAAATGGACAGCTAATGACAAATGAGGGAAATTTTGAGGAAGTGGCTAAATTCAAATACCTAGGAACAATAATCACAAATAAGAATGACATGCACAAAGAAATTAAACATAGGCTCAATTCTGGAAATGCGTGTTATTATGCAATACAGAGACTTTTGACTTCCCAACTCCATTCAAAAAATGTTAAACTGAAAATATATAAAACTATTATTCTACCAGTTATATTATATGGGTGTGAAACATGAACTCTTACTTTAAGGGAGGAAAGGAGATTACGAGTATTTGAGAATAACGTTCTTAGGAAAATTTTTAGACCAAAGAGATATGAACAGACAGGTGAATGGAGAAAACTGCATAACAGTGAATTACATGGTCTTTTAAGGAAGCCAGATATAATAAGAATAGTTAAGTCTCATAGACTGTGATGAACAGGACATGTGGCACAAATGGGAAATGAAAGACGTGCATGGAAGCTTCTCGTAGGAAAACCAGAGGGAAAACGCCCAGTTGGTAGACCAAGAATGCGGTGGGAGAATAACATAAACTATGATTTAAGGGAAGTAGATTATAAAGGGGATGATTGGAAAACACTGGCTCAGGATAGGGATGTATGGAGATCTTATGTCCGTGCGGCCCTGAACCCACGGGTTCGATAGTGCCAGTGAGTGAGTTAGTTAGTTAGTTAGGTACTGTGGCACTGCATTACAAATTGTTGTATGGAAAAGTATATAATAACCTATTCTCTAGTTAATCAATGTTTATTTAAATATGGTAATTTATTGTATTTAAAGGTTCTGCTTTCAACTAGTTTTGTTCATTCAACTACTGTGTAAAAATTATTAATTTTTTTTTATAGTGACATTCCTCATTGATATATCACCAAGTTTTTAATAAACAAGCATTTTTCAAAAACAATATATGGAAAAACTGCACTTGAACATTAAAATAGCGTGAAATATTTTCAAAGTCCTACAGAATAACAGTGCGCATGCAGCAGAGTTTATAGAGCCAGCGATAACTCACAATCGAACCACATATCAATTATCATCCTCAATTACTATCCGTCGCTATGAAATTTAAATGATCAATATTTGCAATAAATCCCCAAATCTATGTTAAAAAATATATTAATAATATTAAAATTACCAAACATTTATTAAAAATGGGTGTACATTTACTTATCACTCCCTAATGCTGATCCAACGAGCGATAAACCAAAACAGCAATAGAAAAATCATAGACTAAGTAATGTACTCTGTGGAGAAAATAGCAGTTAGCATCACAATATTGTCTAACTGTGTCATAATAATGTGATTTGCATATTTAAATAAATACTTTAAAATTGTTTAATAATGTTATAAAAATTGTTCGAAAAGTTTAAAATATTAAATAATGTTAGTAAATACAGAAGAAGAGCTATAGTTTACAACAATATAACTGAAAAATCAAGTGCTGGTAGAAGTGCAGTTGAGCTGAAACGTTTAAAGAATTCTCGTAAAATGTTTAAATAGTACATAACATAATTGCAAGTGGTAAAAGTGTGTAGTGCAACAAAGCATAAGAATGTATGAAAAATCGTGAGCAAGATATACTAGTTATGAAGCCAAAATAAAACACGCAACGGCTGAGGTGTACAAACCGTCCTACACAATTTTCCATCTAATATGCTTATGCCACTGATGCATTAAACACCTTTCAACCATTTATAATAACGTTTAGTACTATTTTTAACATTTTGGAACCATTTTATAAACATTTCTTACGATGATTAAATATTTCAAAATTATGCGTGTATTGAAAGAGTGGTATAGACATGGAAATGCTTCATGTATATATTTTTTTTTTGCACTTGAGAATAAATAATATGCATGTAAATCGTTTTGTTAGGTTAGGAAATGGGAAGTTGGTTTACGTCCTTTTTTTTTTAGCATTTGGGAATTTATTCCCAAAGTTGGCAACGCCGACTTCAAAGCCATCTACTGGAAGCTACATTAACCATTACAGCAACTCCCGCATGCGTACTGCGATTCTGAAGAACTTAGAATTCATGAGTGACGGTTTCTACACCTTATCCCACGCAACTTTTATATACACTTATTCAAAGACACGACATGTGCAGATAAAATTTAAATATCAATAGAATAACAAATGAGGGAAACGTAAATAAATGTGATACAATACCTTAACCTTACACAATTATAAAATTTACAAATGGATGAAATTACATATAAACGCTTATTAAAGGACACGGTGCATACACATAAATTAACACATTCATAAAACTGAAAAAAAGTAAACAAAGTAGATGCAATACCTTGTTGGTAGCTTGAAGTTAGAAAACAAAACGGATCCAATACAAGTCAGGTAGCGCCCCGTTGCGACCTTCATATGAAAAATATCGGTACCCGTAAAATATAAACATTCACTGGAGCTATGTCACTTTGAAATTAACAAAAACTTAAAATGACAATTTCCCCTCTCTACTACTCTCATATAATCTCAAAGCAGTGGAATGAGATGGATTTTGCAATTTAATAAAGATAACCCAACAAATGTACGTGGATTAAAAAATGAAATCTGAAACGTCAAAGGAGGCCGTGACACAGATAATGTGAACTAATTTGTGTCCTTATTCATACATTTGTCTACGTTATTTAGTTCAAAAATTAACACGTCCATGGTTGGTTATACATTCATTTGCTCAATATATGATCTCCGAATTAACTTGTAATTACAGTTACAGGTTAGTCCGGCTATCATTTCATCTTTAAAATGCATTCATTTTATAATTATTAATCTCAATGACTTAACTTTAGAGAATCACTCTATGATTTTCCATACAACATTCGTGTGCCACTGTTGCACTACACGCTTTTACCACTTGTAAATGACGTTTCGTACTATTTTAAACTTTTCGGAGAAACAGCAATATAACTTACCCAATATACTTCCTTATATTTTGAAGTCCTATAGAACAAAAGTGCGCATGCGCCAGAGTTTATAGAGCCAGCGATAACCCACCATCAAACCACATATCGATTATCGCTCAGAAATTTAAATGACCAATCTTTGCAATAAATCACCAAGTTTATGTTAAACAAATATATTAATAATATTAAATTTACCAACGTTTATATTAAAAATGGGTGTACACTTAATTATCACTCCCTAACGCTGATCAAAAATCATAGACTAAGTAATATACTCTGTTGTTTATATATACGTAGGTTGTAATCTGAACAAGTCCTAGAGCATCTATGGGCGATAACAATATATACATAAATAAGTGGAGAAAATAGCAGTCAGCATCACAATATTGTTTAAGTGTCATAATGTTGTGATTTGCATATTTAAAAAAATACTTAAAAATTATCAAATAATGTCAAAAATTGTTTGAAAAAGTTTAAAATATTAAAAAAATGTTAGTAAATACAGAAGAATAGACTAATAATTGAGTGGGTTAGTGAATAGGGGCCCATCCGAACTGAACTAATTTCGGGAGAAAAATTGCCCCTTTTATTAAAATTACCTTGAGTCGATTGAGTAGAATATATAGAGCACAACATTGATAATATTGGGTTACATGTCTTGTACATAAAATAAGCTTTCTACCTGCAAATGTATAGATCATTATATTGTTTCATATGTCTAATCAAAGGAAAAGAAAATTGAGAATATAAAAAATACGACATAAATAAACAAATTAAATAACACTTTTTAACTTGAATATTGCATTAATCTATGTATTCTATGTTTACAGCATTTGTATCATCATCATTATCATCATGCGATTTAAGGCTACTGTTAAAATGTCTGGTATACAGTTGGTACAAATGTCATGAGAATCATGATGTCTTCTTTATCATCCTTCCATTAGGATATTTTGTTTTCAATATTACATCTCGTAATACAGGACACTTTCCTTTCCCTTTTTTAAAGGCTTATTACTTCCTCTAAAGCCAAAACACCGAAACTGGTTTTTACGTACATTACATGTCTGTTTTCAACAAAACTAAACTGAGATGCTTTTCTGGTGTCTACCTTATGCTAGTCCAGCATCACATTTCTCTTTGTGAACATTGAAGTTATCCAAATCTTTAAAATCTTCTGCATTTATCTCAATTGCTGTGAATGGTTTCTTTGTTCAGCTCTTTCTTATGAGGTGAGCCCACTGTTTAGGTGTATAAACCACTTGTGTTTTTCTTTTAACTTTTTCAATCACACCGAAGTCAGTATCACAGGGGAGTAAAGTGTGAACTGGTACAAGAAATTTATTTTCAATTTCTTCAAACCAACTACAATCAATCATGTACAGCCTAAGTCCCATTATTGTATAATTCTTGTTTTGACCAACACATGAATCACTATATACATTATAAGTTTCTTTTTATTAGCACCTTTTTCAATCGGAGGCACAGCTTTTAAAAAACAACTAGCAATTTTGACCGCATCTCTTGAAGCAACTGATTCAGTCTCATATGTATTCCTTTCCATTGTTGCGTAAATGTTCTGCTTTGTTTTATTCCACTCTTGCACATTTATTTTTCTTTTCGTATATTTTATTACACTATTTCCATTTGTACAAGAACCTGCCGCATCAGCCACTATGCATTTACTGCTATTTGCCGGCAATCCTAGTCAGTATTGCAGCGGACAATATACAGTCACGTGTCAGCAGTAGGGATGGGCCTTTATTTACCGCAGTGCGTGAAGAAGTTAAAAATGTTTCTTACACATAAAGTCTCATTTACCCTCTTTTGAGCAAAGTTAGAATTATGAGCTTTTAAAGATTAACAGAAGATGGCCATAGGATACATAATCTGCAAATAACTAAAAATCAACCATTGGTTGGGATGGGCCCTTATTCCACTGAGCCCCTCAATTTAGAACAATAAACTGAAAAAATCAAGGGTAACTATAACTGCTGTTCAGGTGAATGTAATTTATTTTGTTAGGTTAAGAAGAGAGTGAAGTTGGTGTACGTCCATTTCTTATAAACACTTGGGAATATAAAGCAAAAGTTTGTAATTCCGATTTCATATATATATATATATATATATATATATAATCATGCTACCTGGTGAACATTACATGAATTCTTCATGAATGGGCACTGCGATTCTGTAGAATTTACTAGAATTTGTGAGAGTCAATTGCTAAACTTTTCCTTATTATATCAATGTATATTTGGTTATTGTGATGATTGTACAATACTTGCAGAACTGCATTTTCTTTCTTTAGTGCTTTTGTTGCATCTACTGGCATTTAAATATACTTCAACTATGATTGAATTTGTAAATTTCTATACCTGCTGTTGTATAAAAAAATTTCCTTTTATATTTTCCTCTCCACCTTTTTTTAAAGTAGTTTTTTCTTTGTCTTATTGTTCATCATACATATTTTAGACTGGTCTTAAAGGTATAAATTTGAAGACAAATAATGATAATTAGTTCAAAATGAGTTTTTACAATTTTATCTTTTACCTTCTAATGAAGATGTGTTTTCTTAATTTCTCATATATATATATGTTACAGTTAATATCACATATATTTAACTAACAAAACTATAACTGCATTGAGATTAAAAACTCCACAGCACAGTACGCCTGGATGGCTTTTGACATATTAGCCAGCTACTTGCATTGAATTTTTCTTTTTTTCAATTTTTGTCCATCCTCTTCATGAGTAAAATACAAAATATTTCCCACATTTCAATGTCTTGTAATGTTTTATTCTGTTTTCAGTGTAGTTCATTTCATGATGTGTCAATATGCTTAACATTTGAAATATTAATCAAAAGAACTGTAATTTCAACATCAAAAGCAATTTGATGGAAATAATTCAGTCGAAATATATGATTTTGAAACTAGTTCAATGTAGTGAATGTTGAATGCATTATACTACTGTGATGTGCATTTTTTTTCTTTTTCACTGTTAGAGAACTGGTTAATAAATTGGTTACCAGATATTAGACCTGTACCATGCCCTAGTGGTTTTTAGTATGATGCTTTGGTGCAGAGCTATGGGACTTCTGCTCGTTTGAGTCTCCATGGGGGAAGAAAGTTTTTCAGGAATTTTAGCCAGTATGGTAGTATCATGAGGAATTTGGGTTGCTACAATAAGTAGCGGTTGCAATTTGAGAAAATCAGATATAACGTCTGGGAGATCTTGACAAAAAATGAGCTCCAAAAAAAGTATGCCATACTTGTGTAGAACAACTGGCAGACCCGACTTAGTGACCACATGTCATCGCAATTCTTGTTAGATTGTCCATTCACATCTTGTTTTGGATCCATTTAGTTTTCTAACTTCAAGATATCAACAAGGTATTGCATCCAATTAGTTTACGTTTTACAGTTTTATTAATGCTTTGATATAATAATTTATGTGTACTTCCCACGTCCTTTAATAAATGTTTATTTTTAATTTTACCAATTTGTAAGTTTTATAATGTGTAAGGGTAAGGTATTATATCAAATTTATCTCTGTTATATTATTCTGTTGATATTTAAATTATCTGTGCATATTCCTTGTCTTTGAATAAGTGTATATAAAAGTTGCATGTTTATTTGGCTCAAGTCTAGTATTTGTTGCTCACGATTTTCCATACAACATTCTCATGCCACTGTTACACTACATACATTCACTACTGGTAATTACGTTTCGTAGTATTTTTAAACATTTTGCAGCAATTTTTTAAACATTTCTTACTACTTTTAAATCCATCCATCCATAGTAATTCTGCCCGAAGGCAGGTCCTTCACTGCAATCACAGCAATTTCATGCTATGCTTGCAGCTTTACGAGGGCATTGCAGGTGTGGTAGTTTCCCATTGCTCTCCACACCAGTGAAGGATGATGATAATGAGGATGATGATGATGATGATGATGGCCATATGATTTCGGGGACCGTTTGGGCCTTAAAGTTTTCCTGACATTTGTCTTACAGGTGAGAGAAAAATCCCGATAAAAACCTCACCCAGAAAAACTGCCCCGACCGGGGATTGAACCCGGGCCCGCTGCGTGACAAGGCAGCACGCTACCTCGAGACCACAGCGGTGGACTACTTTTAAATATTCATATAGTTATGCAAATATAGTGAATGATGATCTAAAAAGTGCGCATGCATGAGATGCGCAAATGTTTAATGTTATGCAGTATGGAAGTGGTATTCATATAATTATGCAAATATAGTGAATGATGTTCTAAAAAGTGCGCATGCATGAGATGCACAAATGTTTAATGTTATGCAATATGGAAGTGGGATTGGCGTTACCAACATTTGCAATTAAGCCCAGATCATATTTCAAGAGATTAACTTCATTTTATTAGGCTCCAATGGGCAAATGTGTGAACACGAGATTGGTTTTACAGTTTATTAAAAAAATATCCATGTAATTTATTTTGTTAGGTTAGGAAGAGGAAACTTGATGTATGTCTAATTATATTATAAACCTTTGGGAATTTATTGTGAAAGTTGGTAACACCAGTTTCACTGGCATCTTTAAGCATTGCTCTTCTGAATATACGATGTCATAAACATTTGAATGGTTTCTCATTACTGTGCAAAATAATGACGGCTGACATTGGCAAGCCAACTAACGGGACCACGCTGGTAATGTATGCGGACAACATGGCCATTGGGGCAGAAAACAAAGAAGAACTACAACAAGGCATAGACGTAATACAATGATGGGCTACGGAAAATGAGTTCACGATAAACAGCAACAAGGCCGTATAAATGGTTTTCCAGAAAGGGGGAAGAACAGCGGCAAGTGATAATCTAAAACTAGGAGAACCAATAAGAATGTTGAACAAATTCAACGACAGATGTAGTGTCTTAAGTCTCGCTAGCATTAAGTCTATATATACTGTGTCAAAGGCTTTGCTGTAGTCTAGTAGGACTACTGCGGTGAGTTTGCTTTTGTCCATTGAGTCTCTTATGTACTGAAAACGATAAAGTAAAGTAGTGAGAGTAATTGTATGATGTACTGTTCTAACACCAGACTGATGCTCATAAAGTAAGTAATGTGTGGTGAGGTAGTCTGGTAACTGAGTGTATTGTGTTGTCCAGTGCTTTAGATACGACAGGGACGACTAATAATTGGTCTAACATAATCGAGTGTTGTGGGAATGTTTGATTTCGGTTTAGGGCAAAATAGAGCCATTTTCCAGAGTTTGGTGTAGGTCCCGGTCATTATAGACGCTTTAAAGATGTGGGTTATTGTGGGGGGAATAGTGTCAATTATGGTTTGAAGGATTGTTAGTGTTGTATTGTATATTCCTTGTGCTTTAGATTTAATGCGTCATCTTGCTCTTTTGGCGTCATAATGTCAGATATAGGAAAAAAATAATGTTTTTGGGTGGGGGTGGGAATATGACACTAGTCACATCTATGTGTCTGTTGTTTGTGTTGTGAGTTGTCAGATGAGAGGCGGGGGTGAAATGGTCATGTCAAATCATCTAGTGGTAGGTCAGCTGTTTCTACCTGTAGGTTTATTTTCACAGAGGAAGTATTAGGAGTTTAAATTTTTCCACATGTCAGATGAGTTCGGATATGAGGATTGTGTAATAATACTAAGGGCATATTTTAAAGTTTTGCATTTCTAACAGTGCGATTGACTTTATTCATCAGATAGGTGTATGTCGTGTAAGTGTGTCAGTTGCTTGTGTCTCCTGTATTGCTTGGTCCCTCTCAGTCATATGCAAGCGGATGGAAGATATTAAGGACATCCGGGTTGCGAGGTGGTCCGTTTGATACGTCTAGTCTTGATAGGTGTGTGTTGTCGTACAATTGTAAAATCATGTCATTAAAACGTTCAACTTTCTCGTCTACAGTCCTAAGTGTCCATATGTTGTTCCAAGGTAGTTTTGCAGCGTCATCAATTAATTGATCATTGTTTATATATTTCAAGTCTCTATGTTAAAAATCTAGGCTACGTTTAGGGCAAAAGAGTGAATATTCAATGTATATTAAGTCATGTGCAGAGATGCATGGAGCTTCTATTTGTCCACTAGTTTTAACTTTTTGAGGATTATTTGTTATAATTAAGTCTACTAGTGTGTCAGAGTAGTTAGTATGATCGGTTGGTTCTGAAGGCAGTATTGTCATATTGCAAGACTGGAACACTGTCTGTAGTTGTATAGTGTTACAAGAATGTGTGTCTAATAGGTTAGTGTTGAAGTCTCCAAGTACAGTTACATGTTCATAAGATGGATCAGATTATGGATAACTTTCAATGCCATGCAGGTGACCGACATTTGGGGGCTTATAAACTACTCCTAAACATAGTGGTCAGGAGATTTCGATTTCGAAGACGGCCGCAAGAAACAGCATCACTCGAATGAAGAAAAAACATATACAGGATTACTATGGAAAGCCGAAAGAATAAAAAATGCAATAACCATTGCACCAACAGATTTCTTACAAGATTTTGACTTCGTGATCTCAACAGAAACGTATCTGATAGAAGAATGGTATCATCATCACTTCTACACCAAACATATTTTAGAAAGGAAAGGAGAACTAGGAAGGCCATTCGGAGGCATATCTATACTCATGAAACCATGTATGACACCAATAATAGCATCAACAAGGATGGAGAATGTACGTCTAGTAGAAACTACGTACCTGGTGATCTTTGCATCCTACTACCCGCCACATTACAACGCGATGGATATCATAGAAGAACTACATCAACTAATACTACAAAATAAAAGCGGAAAGCCTATAATGATAGCAGGCGACTTGAACTGCCGCATAGATATAGACAACTACAAGACCAAGATAGTAATGGGAAAACTGCAAGAAGAAGGATTCGCCCTCCTAAATGACAGCAAAATTCCCACGTACATATGCCACAACGGTAAAAGCACCATCGACCTAGCACTGATAAAAGGCCACGCAAAGGAAAAAATAACCCCTCTCTGGACAATAGCAGTAACACCCATCCGAACACACCTACCAATGAAAATTAACATAGCACCAAAACTTAAAATCCAAAAAATAACACTACTGAAGATATCGGGAAAATCGACAACGCGAAAATCAAAGGACGCCAGAAGGAACTAAAGAAGCAGGAACAGCTATAGAACGAGGGAATCTAGAGGAAGCTACCGCAATAATAGAAAAGGTCATCATAGGGGCCACGATGCCAATAAACTCGAACATGAAGAAATCAAAAGAATGGTATGACAAGGAATGCTAACAACAAAGGAAACAAGTGATAAGTAAGCTACAACAAATAAAAAACAACCTGGAAGACATTGCAGTAAAAGAAGACTACGCAATGGAAACACGACAATACAAAAGACTGATAAAAAAAAGAAGAAAGCTCATATCGAACAAGAAATCAAAGAGAAGGCTGAGGAAGCCCTTAAAAACCCATACATCGCTATTCGACCAAGAAAAAAAACAACAGATACAAGCCATACAAATGAAGGAAGGGAACAACATTTCACCCAACATACTAAACAAGGAAGGAAGAGACACCCCAGCAAAAAGAAATCAAGACCAAAACACAAGACACACAGAATGGACTCCTATCAACCCTGCAGAAATTAGAAAAAACAATAAACCAAAGCTAGAACAGAAAAACATCTGGCCAGATATGATTATATAACGAACACAACTGACACATTGAGTCCCATATGGACAAAACTATATAACAAATGTATGGAACTAGGAAGAATTCCAGAACAATGGAGAAACTCAACAATAAAAGTTATATAACGGGCTTCCAATATAAACCCAGACCGGCCTCACGGGGTTTCACCCGTCAGGCAGCGCTCTCTCCTCGTCCGCATTTCACTCTGCCAGCCGCTCGTCCTTGAACTAGTCGGTTACTATCGTTCGACAAGATGAGACGTCAGCTGACATTAGAGCAGCGCATTTATGTGTGTAAATGTTATTATAAATACGAATCAGCTCGTCGCGTTCGCGAGGAATTTATTCGGAACTTCCCTGGACAATTACCTCCTACCAGATCGACAATCCACGATCTTGTGACTAAATTTGAGACCACTGGTTCAGTACAAAATAAGAAACACACGGGAAGGCGTACGGTTCTCACCGAAGAAAAATTGGACGAAATTGGCGACAATTTGGAACGTTCACCACAAAAATCATTACCGAAATTAGCACAACAAGTTGGGATTTCAGTATCTTCTGCACATACAGCAACAAAATTGTTAAAACTCAAACCGCACACATTGGAAGAACTGAAGAACAACATAAGAAACTTGACAGTGCCCGAACTACAGCGTGTCAATCTAAATGTGTTTACTCGGTATAATGCCTGTTTAACTGCGGGAGGACAACATTTCCAGCATTTTCTATAAGGTAAGGAATAGTTCAAGGAAGGGTGGCAGGCAGCGTGAATTGCGGGAGGAAGACACAGAACTGCGCGCCGGGTGAAACTCCGCAAGGCCGGTCCGGTTTTATATTGGAAGCCCTGTACAAAGGAAAATGGGATCCAACAGACCCTAACAAATACAGGGGCATCGCTTTTGAAAACGTTCCCTTCAAGGACCTAACAAAAATTATAACAAATAGAGTAAGAGGAAAAATCGAAAAAAAAAAAAAAAAAAAAAGCTCCCTGACGTGCAATTTGGATTCAGGAAAGAGAGATCAACTCAAACGGCAGTGAAACTCCTCCTTCAATACATAGAGGAAGCACTCGATAGAAAACAGAAGCTGTACACTGTCTTCGTAGATTTTACGAAAGCCTTCGATCTAATGGACAGAGGATTAATAATATGCAAATTGAAAAATATCATAGAAGAGGAGAACGCGTGGACACAAATCATTACATCAATAATGAAAGAAAATAGCATAGTTATATCAGATGGTCTCTCAAAATCAAAAACTATACTGCAGACAAATGGGGTACTGCAAGGAGACCCATTGAGCCCAATGCTATTCATAATGGCAGTCGAAGAACTGGTAAGGAAAATAGAAGAACTAGGAGAAGAAATTTTCTTATATGCATACGTAGACGATATCCTAATCGGATCAACGGATATGAGTAAACTTCAGAACGCCATAACAACTATGGAAGAATGGTGTAAAACTCATAGCCTCTACATAAACAAAGAAAAAACAGAAATGATGGTGTTCAGAAACGGAGGAAAGATCCTTGCCACAACAGAAATAAAACTGGACAAAGATAACATCAAAATAGTAAAGGAGTTTAAATATCTAGGCATTACTTTACAACCCAGTGGAAGAAGCTTCACAAAACACTTAGCAGAAAGATCAACGCAAGCAATAATGGCAATAAATTATATACGCAATATACAAGCTCTAAGCCTGGAATCAGCGATGAAATTATTCAATGCAAATATCCTCCCAATAATAACTTACGGGATGGAAATCATATGGCCACATCTTACGGAAGATAATCTGAACACACTGGAAAAAGTAAAAGCTACATACATAAAAGGAGCAATAGGAGTATCAAAAACGACAAGAAGCCGTCTAGTGTACCTACTGGCACGGGAGACTTTCCTTATCGAGGACTTGAAAACATCATACCTACTACCAACCACAGAACCCTATGAACATGCGCTACAAAGACTACGCAGGAAAAGCAGGAAAAGAGAGGAATTATGGCCGGAATTATTCAGCACCGGAGCGATGATAGGAACTGGACAGAAGCAAATTTCCAGGTACGACACGTCATCACAAGATTAAGCGTGCATGGATTCCACCACCTAATGTGTAGAGATAAAACATTCCATGACCCAAAGATGTCATGCATATGCGAAGTATGTGAACAGAAATGCGAAAGATATAATATCGAAACATGTACACAAAGAACAAAAACAATTTGTTATTACGCAAAACAAAGTTAGTGTTAGTGATTGTTAGCTGTGTTATCACCTTTGCACATTTGTGCGCAATCCATTTATATAAATAAACTAGTCCTAATAAACATTTCTGCATTTTTGTTCTAATTTATATAAACAGGTATCCGGGTCGGGTCGAGACGAGTATTCACTTGGCGAATGGAATACAATTTTTGGTTGAAGATCGAACGTATATACATCGCCGCACCACTTCCATTTCCCCCTGTTCTGTCATTCTTTATCAAGGTGTAATTTTGCATGTTTACAAGAGAAGAAGGGAGTGTATTTTTCAGCCATGTTTCGGAAATTAGAATAACATGCAGATTTAGTGTTGAAAATAGAGTTTGGAATTCTGAGAAATGGACAGGAGTGACTGGCATTACAGTGTGTTATTTTGAGCGTATTGCTGTTGAAAGAGAAACGTGATTTTAAAAGATCTGACGTGGAAGAGGGTGTGTTGAGATGGGTTTGACATAAGACAGGGGACACATGGTACGGACATTACTTAAATCTATGGTTGAAATCTTACTTACCTAAATAGAACTAACTAAAAACAAGAAAACAGTAAATATTACATATCAATTGGTGTTTAGTGTATGAAGTACAAAATTATATTAAAATTAGTTAGCTTAGTGAAAATTGTTTTAAAAAAATAAAAAATAAATTATAGACGAAAAAAAAAAAAAAAGAAAATGAACACAATAAATGAAATATAACGTGTATGGCAGCATTCGATGGGGGCTTAAATAATGTCACCAACTGTAGTGATACGTCGTTTGGTATCGCCTTGCTTCGCGTGTATCACACCATCTTATGTCCACACATTCTTCATTTCATATTTTTGTATGCACATCTGAAGCAGGTCAAGCAGTCTCTTAGTCAGGTCTTCCCTGATGGTAATGCCAGATCCCTGTAATTGTTTTTATTTCTAAATACTTCACTTCGTTTTCTGTAGCTTATAAATTTAACAATAACTGGTCGCACTTTGTTCTCACCGATTGGGAATTTACCTATACGGTGACTTCTGTCTATGTCAGCCAGAGAGAGGTCAACGACAATTTTTTTTGCAACTTCAGTTGCTATTATATCAGTGTCCTCTCCCCTCTCTTCTGGCACACCTAAAATTCGCAAAACACTGATGAGCTGGGTATGTTCGAGTTCAACATTTTAATAATTCATTTTTGTTCCAGTTCAATTTTTTTATCGCGTACCTGGAGAGAGGCCTCGAGTCGCTGAATTACCTGTGTGTTTTTCCCTAGGGCACTTTTCAATTCTTCCACTACCGCATCGTTCAAGAGGACGACTAGCGGCTGCAACATGGCTGGCTCCCGCCATGATTCCTCTAACACACGCTCACACGTTTGTTCTACATCCTGGTCACACGGCTTCATTTTCTTTGGACCCATTAAGCACGATTAAAAGCAGAATAATTCCACCAACCGAGTGACTCATGTGAATGCAAGATATGTGAACAAAAATGCGAGCGATATCATTACAAACAATGCAGAAGATGGACGGGATCGTTGAATGAACAAATAAAAGACAAATCATAAACCAAAACTTAATTCTCTTTCGAGTTCCACTTACATACTTATTATTTTACGTGGCAAACGTAAATGTTTATTAAGACTGCCCTTCTGAGTAAATTATTTTTTTCCAAATGAACATTTCAATGGCTTTTCATTTGTATGCAAATTTAGATGTTGAACAAGAATAAATAAATTTACTTACTAGAAAATATTACATTTAAATGGTTTCTCTTCACTATGTAAACGTAAATATTATATACAACTTTCCTCATTAGAGGATTGCCTCAAGGACAAAGTGATACAAACAATTATTTTTTGGAATTGAATATATTTTGTAAGTACATTTAGAAAATCAAATTGTAGCCCTAATTGAAGTATACATACTATAAAGGAGAAATTTTGTAAACACGGTTTCTTACAATTGAAATTGATCTTATGGCAGCGATGGCAATTTTAGAAAGATAAGGTACGACTTTGTAGTGATTGATTTATTACAAACACACATTTGGATAGTTCCTTGTTATGAACATGTTCATTAAGCTGTGTCTTCCTAATAAATGACTTACTACAAATAGAACATTTTACTGGCTTCTCATTACTATGCAAACGTAAATGCATTTGAAGACTGGCCTTCAGAGAAAAAGATTTATTGCAAATAGAATATTTAAGTAGATTCTCATAATTACGCAAATCTTCATTAAGATTTGACTTTCGTTTAAATGATTTACTACAAAATGAACATTTGAATGGTCGTTCATTACTGTGCCAACTTCCCAATAATAACTTATGGGATAGAAATCATATGGCCACATCTTCAGAAGCTAATCTAAGCACGCTGGAAAAAAGTGAAAGCTACATACATAAAAAGAGCAATAGGAGTATCGAGAACGACAGAAGGCCGTCTAGTGTACCTATTGGCAAGGTGACTTTCCTTATCGAGGACTTCAAAACAGCCTACCTACTACCAACCACGGAACTCTATGATCATGCGCTATACAAAGACTATGCAGAAAAATAGAGGAAGTATGGCCGGAATTCTTCAGCACCGGAGCGATGATAGACATGAACTGGACAGAAGTAAACTTCCAGATACGTCATCCCAAGATGGATTCCACCACCTTATGTGTAGAGATAAAACATTCCATGACCTGAAGACGTCATGCATATGTGAAGTGTTGTGAACATAAATGCAAAGGTATTACATCGAAAAATGCAAACAAAGAACAAAAACAATTAGTGGTTACGCATGACAAATCTAAAATGTTAGTGATTGTTAAAGTGCTGTGTTATCACCTTTGCACAATCCATTTATATATTACTGTGCAAACTAAAATGTATATTACGTAATGACTTGGAAGTAAGAGAGCATTTGAATGGCTCCACATGATTATGCAAATGTCATTAGAAAGTGGCTTCTCAGTAATTATTTCTTAAAAATAAAACATTTAAATGGTTCTGATTACTATCTGAATAAAAATATTTATTAAGTTGTGATTCCGAATAAATGACTTACTACAAATTATAACATTTGGATGGTCTCTCATTATTATGTGTATATAATTGCTGATTAAGGTATGACCTGTGAGTAAATGCCTTACCACAAAGTAAACATTTGTATGGCTTCTCATTAATATACAAACGTGAATGTATATTAAGATATAATTTTTGAGTATTTTGTTATAATACATAATATTTAAATATAAAGGTACATTTTCATATTTTACAAACAAATAAAATTATACATTACATTCAAATTTCCCTACTTCTAAACACGAGCACAATGCTAACAATGTACAATTTTCATATTTTATAAACAAAATACAATATAATTAGCATTGCACTGAAATTTCACAAATTGCTGAACACAAAACAATGTTCAAATTGTTAATGACAAGCATAAAATCTGCCCTCAAATTCGAATACACAGTGTGACTTTTCCCTTGTAAAATTGATATCCATCCATCTATCCATAGTAATTCTGCCCAAGGGCAGATACTATTCTTTGCAGCTTACTAGGGATTATTGGGTGGTAGCTTCCGTTGCCTTGCACACGTGAAAGATGATGAAGATAATGATAAGGATGACGATGATGGCCAGATGATTTTCGGGGACTGTTGGGCCCTAAACTTCCTGACATTTGTCTTACAATTGAGAAAAAACCCCTAAAAAACCTCACCCAGGAGCCTATACCGACCTGGAATTGAACCCAGGCCCAAAGTTCTCTAAATGGAGAAAATTAAGAATCCTCATTCACTGTTTCTCTATCATCAAACCGAAGACAGTTTATTTGCAATTGGCAACTGGCATTATCATTTGATAAAATTAACACCTCAGAATAGTTGACCGCATTTCATCTGTCTTCAAATTTGAATCATTCCTTTTTCCTTGACTTGTACACAAACCTTATCAATGCTCATATTCGTCTACATTTCTGTCATTTATTTATATATCTTGCATTTTTACAACTTTCTTCCAATTTCATATTTCTGTATTTGTAAAATACACAATAATTTGCATTAAATCTTAATTACAAGAATACATCAGGCATTGTTACCGTATGATGAGGTTTAACTTTACAATAAAGCAAACTGATTATATTTCTTGTAAGAGTTCAATGAAGTTTATTTGGGAGTTCAAGAGACAATAGCCAAAGGATTCTGTTTTTTTTCATTATAACAGAAAGGTGCAAGGTTACAGTAACACCCATGTATCTACTATCTTAAAATTAAAATAAAAAAGTGTACCCGGCATTGTTTAAATAAAATCTCATGTCCTTATACAGAGAGGAACTGTACACACAATGAGAATAAGTAAGTAATTTTTGTACAATTTTTTTATTCATATCCACTCTCTTGCTTCTCTTCAAATGATTCTAAGACTGACATATGCATAAGTTCCACTAACAGCTAATATACCTTCTAGAAATGTTGCACAGTTAGAGTTTTGTCAACATACTTGTAAATCACAACATACCAATAAAACCATTACCTCAAGTTCTGGATCATCAGAAGAAAGAGGGTCAATAGCAGGATATATCTCACATTTAATATCAGTACTGCTACTTTGATCATAACCTTCCTTTTTTATTACCATCTGCATTTCCTGTAAAATGAAAATTCACAAAATATCATATTATTTTCAACATGCATCAAAATATTACAGAGAGCCAAAATAAATGTTAGAACAATAATTTACTTCTGATCCAATTTCAGATTGTATTTGACCTTCTTTCATAAACAAAATTCAGGACTTTTGATGGGAAACCCTTTATCTCCATTCTTAGCTAATCTATTCATGGGGAATTTTGAAAAGAAGATAATTAGTGGACATCGTTTAATTTTCAAGTTCTGGTGCAGATATGTGGAATGACATAATTGGCAATAGTTAATCGTAAACAGATAACTGATGGCAATTGCAATTATTGAAACATTCGAAGTCAAACGATAAGGTTTCCTATGGAAATTGAAATTAATAGAGAAATACCACTTTTAGATCTCAACTTAAAAAGGAATAAAGAAAATAAGATAGAATTTGGAATTTACCGAAAGAATACACATATCTATAACTATATAAAAGCTTTTAAGTTTCAATCACATGGCTCACAAAGAACCTTTTTGTCAATATTTTAACACACAGATTAGTGAAACCACAATACATATTAACAAAGAAAATTATGAAAACGAAAAAAGAAACATCTATTTAACCATATCCCCAAAAATGGGTTTTTTGAAGAAAGAATGCTACACAAGAAAATAACAAAAAGTTCAAAAGACAAAAATTTATAAAATCAAAGCACTCTTTCTAACTAAAAGAACAAGAAAGAAAAGGTAAAAAAAATTTCAGGGAACATTCATAAATATCATTCCATTAAAGCAACCACAAGTAATCCCAAAAAAATTTTTTAAAGATTTCAACATAAGGTTAGCACCCAAAAATGACTACAGCATCAGTAGATTGATTAGACCTAATAAAAATAGGAAAATACTCGTAAAAGAAGAAAACAAATCAGGGATTTATCAGATTAAATATGAAGAATGTGAGAAATTCTACATAGAATAAACTAAGAGAAATTTGAAAACTAGAGTGAAAGAAAATCTCTGGAATGTCAAGAAAGGAGAAGTAGAAAAATCTGCAGTGGTTGCCCATGCATGGTCTGAAAAACATCTTATCGAGAAGGGGTGATAAATTATTAAAACAAATACAAAAACCAAAAGAACTCACAGTTTGGGAAAAGATCTACATTCAAAAGAGCAAAAAGAAGAAATTTATGAAATTCCCAGACCTGTTTTGAGGTTTTTCAGTCTGCCAATGGAAGGAGTGAAGGACGGCTCTTCAAGACGACAGAACAATAATCGTAATGATACTGAGGATGGAACAGAAACTAAGTTCTGAAACTAATTTATAGTTAAATAAGAAGAATAATACGAAGTGAGTGATAAAAAATTTTACCGTTATTAAATTTCTTTCATGACAACTGTTTATCAGGCATACCATAATAACTAATTGCAACTTAGAAGTAATCAGAAGGGAAATTATAAATGAGAATGGGAATGAAGATACGAGTATTTCACTTTATCAAGCAACTCACCCTCTTGTTATGTTGTTACTATGTACACAAAGTCAAATAAGACCAGCCAAAAAGTTAGCCATTTCAAAACAGAAAGTACCGGCAATGCAACATACACTAGTATCTCTATATATTAAATTTCCAAATAACTTCGTCTCAAAAAAAGTTCACAAACTCATCCTATCTTTGAATTGTTATTGGCATTTGTCTAGAAATTATACTCCTTTTGAATTAGTATTAGGTTTTAGTGAATAATGAAGATAACTGACATGTACTCTTAAGATGGCCTTCTAATTTTACTATCCTAACTTTTACTTGCCATTTACACAAAATATGCTATCAGCTTTATGAAGAATCGAGAGGCAAGGCAGCCTTCATTTTGATTGTCTAAACAGAAAAATACCCTAATTTTGAAGAATGTACAATTCCCATGTTCAGTACAGAGAACATGTTATAACACTTGACATAAGAAATAAATGTTGAGTTTTAAGATAGAGTTATACATATTAGGGTGAAATTATGAAGCTAAAAAAATTACAGAAATTCTAAAAATAACTTATTTTCTTGGCATACATTTTTGGTTGTGGCATGCATAACAGAAATAAGTTCACATCTAATACATACAGTAACAATATCTCAATATAATTGTACAAAAAAAAACACAAATTTTCAAACACTATCTTAATGACTTCCCCGAATATTATACTTGTACATTTTGTCTCGGTAAAGCTATTACTTAAGTTGAATTTCAGTCAGATAGCTCTTTAAGATTTATTCTGTAAATGGTAATTTGTTATATTATTAAAACTTGAAATTTCTAGAATAATTATTGAAATCAGTAGAAAAATATAAATAATTACAAACTGTATATAATCATGTTTGTACAGAATTTTGGTTTAAACACTCATTAATTCATCCATTTCAGATGTCTGTATATATTCAGATGCAATAATAAAATCAAAAAACAAATTAATTTCCAAAACTGATACATTTCTTTGTGACAATGTGCAGTATTAAATGAAAAATAGAACAACTTCTCTCTCTTATTTTAGGAATAAAATGGAGCAAGTGTACCAGAACTTGAATTGTATATACAATGTGTGCAATGAGCTTGTTGGTAATCACATTAAACTATTGTTGTAGTGAATAAGTACCAACTACAATGTTAAGAACAATAAAGAAGTTTATGTAGCAAGTGTGTCCTTACAGTCAGAAAGTGAAGTTACATTATTTTTGTTTGAGATTGATGGACATTATCACAAAAACCATAACTTTCAGTTCTGTGAATGTAATAATTGGAAAAACTGCACTTAAACTAGCGTGAAATATTTTCAAAGTCCTATAGAACAACAGTGCGCATGCACCAGAGTTTATAGGGCCAGCAATAACCCACAATTGAACCATATATCGATTATCATCCTCGATTACTATTTGTCGCTATGAAATTTATAATAACCAATATTTGCAATAAATCCCCAAATCTATGTTAAAAAAATATATCAATAACATTAAAATTACCAAATGTTTATTAAAAATGTGTGTACACTTACTTATCACTCCCTAACGCTGATCCAACCAGCAATAACCCAAACAGCGATAGAAAAATCATAGACTAAGTAAATATACTCTGTGGAGAATACAGCAGTTAGCATCACAATATTGTTTAACAGTGTCATAATATTGTGATTTGCATATTTAAATAAATACTTAAAAATTGTCTGATAATGTTATAAAAATTGTTTGAAAAAGTTTAAAATATTAATTAATGTTAGTAAATACAGAAGAATAGTTTACAACAATATAACTGAAAAATCAAGCGCTAGTAGAAGTGCAGTTGAGCCTAATAATTATTAAACGGGCCATAAATCAATAAGTTATTATGAATTTAATCCTAGGAGATGTGAACGTGTTGTAGGTGCACTAGAAAAACAGTATGTTTTAGGAGAAAGGTTTCTATTCAAAATTTTACCTATACAAGACCAACAAATTTATAATCTGATTTTCCAAACATACATCATGTATTCAATCAAACAACAATATACATTTTGCCAATTATTCATATGTCAACCAAATATTTAATTTAAACTGAATAACTCAAATGAACAGGCAATTCAGTAATGTTAAACATAGGTTATTATACATTGCCACCACCCATAAAGGAGTTTCCTTATGCAGGTTTACTACAGAAGCGCTCTTAAATTTCATTTATAATTTGTCGGAATGTTATGAGGGTTACAATAATGAAACAAACAATTGAGAGTAGAACTCACCTAGTTATGTTTTAAAATGACAAGTAGAATTGTACACTAATTGACTGAAGATGAATGAGAGAGAATGAGAAAATGGCTAATACAGGAGAATAGGGAGCATTCTGAATTTTTTGGCATTTCATAAAACTAGTCTGTAATAATTCAAGGGTGGACACACAAAACATCTATAGCCAATGGAAACATTGTGATTTTTCATTTTCTATTGTTCACAAATCTACATCTCTTAACATCCTGACAAATTGTATATGAAATTGTAGAGATCATTATTATACTTGAAAATCAATGCTACCAAAAGTCAAATAGAACCAAATTAATATTACTGGTAATTATAGGGACGTCAGTGTCTTAAAAGAACTTTGTTATTGGGAGAGCAACTTTTTAAATATTTCCACAATTCTTTACGTTATTAAAGTAATGTCACAGATTGTCATGTTCTATATCGAGATTTAAAAATGTTGATAATAAACAATTTCATATTAAAAGATAGCTAACCAAAATTCTAACTAATAATACAAGCTAGCCATAGTTGGTGTGAATCGAGTTTATTGAAAGTAAAATTGTGATTTTTCATTTTCTATTGTTCACAAATCTACATCTCTTAACATCCTGACAAATTGTATATGAAATTGTAGAGATCATTATTATACTTGAAAATCAATGCTACCAAAAGTCAAATAGAACCAAATTAATATTACTGGTAATTATAGGGACGTCAGTGTCTTAAAAGAACTTTGTTATTGGGAGAGCAACTTTTTAAATATTTCCACAATTCTTTACGTTATTAAAGTAATGTCACAGATTGTCATGTTCTATATCGAGATTTAAAAATGTTGATAATAAACAATTTCATATTAAAAGATAGCTAACCAAAATTCTAACTAATAATACAAGCTAGCCATAGTTGGTGTGAATCGAGTTTATTGAAAGTAAAATTCGATGAGGGCTCAACTTTATAATATGTGACGCAACTATTTAAACTCCTCAATAAACTCCTGTCAAATTCTATTCTTTAGGTTTCATTTTTGAAGTTATTCCTACCATTTACAATGCTATTATACATTTTCCAATGATTAATGAAACACTTTTCTCTACGATTGACAAACACGTACATAATGATGTAACAGCTATATTCACATTCACAAATATTCTTCGTCCCATTACAGCCAACATATCAAATGTACATAACTTCAACTTATTACAATGCAGCCAACATTAGACTTTATATATTGCTACTTACTAATTCAAATGTATATCCCAAATACATTATTGACATAAAAACACCACACTAATAAGTAATTAAACTAAAATATGAACTATTCAAATGACTTCCATTAGTACTTGGAAAGGGTATGCCATTCTATTTTTTGCTAAATTGATCAATTTCCTACTTATAATACATAGTAGATAGATCAAAGGAATAGATGGGAGAGTGAGTTTTGCGTATCTGCCACAGGCGCCGCTAGTGTAGAAGTAGCCTGGTGATATCTATTATCATACACTCGGTACTATACTACTACAGCAGTACCTCTGATGGCAGAAATTATGAAACCGGAAGAAAAACAGCGCCATCTGTCATCCAAATTTGAAATTGCATTGTACAACAGCGCCATCAAACGACGAATTATGAAATTAAATATAACCAGCCTCTCCTTTTTTATTATTTTACTATATATATTTTTCTTATGATACCATATATATATATATATATATATATTAGCTGGCCCGGCGAACGTCGTATAGCCTTTAAATATTTTTACGTTAATTTTTCCGATGTTTTAATAGTTATCTGCTATTCGTGGCGGAAACAAATCCAACAAATCAAAGATCATAAAAATCGGTCCAGCCGTTCTTGAGTTATAAACAGTGTAACTAATCCGACTTTGTTTTATATATATACTAGCTGGCCCGGCGAACGTCGTATCGCCTTTAAATATTTTACGTTAATTTTTCCGATGTTTTAACAGTTATCTGCTATTCGGGCGAAAACAAATCCAACAAATCAAAGATCATAAAAATCGGTCCAGCCGTTCTTGACTTATAAACAGTGTAACTAATCCGACTTTTATATATATATATATATATATATATATATATATATATATATATATATATATTTTTTAAATTGACATTCTTCTTAAATGTAAGATTTATGTCACATAGGCCTATACCAATTTGCGGAAATTCACTTGATATCTTATCATTCATGGTCTCTAGATCTGATTCGCCATATTGTTCAATGTTCGCTTCTCGGTCTAGTTAAATTTAAATTAAGTTGCTGTCTTTCAGCCAGAATATTAAAACTAATACTTACACACCAAATTAATATTATTATCAATAAATTGAAAATAAAATAAACACTGAACATACTTAAATTATGAAATAATCAATATTTGTAATTCAATTGAAATTCGCGGTTGCAACAAAAAGCACAGCCACCTGGTTAAATAATAACCAATTACCTTACACGGCCATCTGTTAGAATCGTATGGAACTCACAGATAATTATAACTCTTTGTTAAATAATAAACAAATAATTTGCAATAAAAATAATGCGACTATAAATTTTTATTATAACTACGGTAGGTCTCAAGTTGGATCAAACAGCACACAGTGTGCAACATTTTATTAAAATCGGTTCAGTAGTTTAGGATTCCAACGCGGACAAACAACTTGACACGTAATTTTTATATATTAAGATATATATATATATATATATATATATATATACACACACACCGCTACGGTCTCCAGGTAGCGTGCTGCCTTGTCACGCAGGGGCCCGGGTTCGATTCACGGTCGGGGCAGTTTTTCTGGGTGAAGTTTTTATCGGGGTTTTTCCTCGCCTGTAAGACAAATGTCAGGAAACTTTTAAGGCCCAAACGGTCCCCGAAATCATATGGCATCTTCATCATCCTTATCATTATCAATATTATCATCATCATCATCCTTCATCGGTGTGGAAAGCAACGGGAAGCTACCACACCTACAATTCCCTAGTAAAGCTGCAAGCATAGCATATATATAAATCCCGACTCAAGCATTGATTTTTCTTTTCATATCATATTTGCCTTCATTGCCAAATGTCAAAATATAGTTATAACATCTAAATATACAAGCGTTTCTGCTATAAAATAAATAATCTCTTTAAAAATTTGCTTAACTCTTACGTTAGCCACTAGATGTAAGTCGGAACGAATTTCCGCAACCTCTTGTGTGAATTGAGAATACTACATATATAAGAAAAATTATGTTTGTGTTAGGAAACTTGGGTAGCTCAGGTCGTTAGAGCGCTAAACGTACAAAGTTTAGAGACTTGGTTTCAAATCCCGACTCAAGCATTCAGTTTTCTTTTCATATCAATATATATATATATATATATATATATATATATATTTTATACATATGCATTTATATTAAAGGCTAAATGGAATGGGAAATAATGGAGAATGAAATGTAAAGAAATGTGTTAAATTATATTTATTAATTTAAAATTAAGAAAATGCATTATAAGCTCTTCCACAAACATACAATTCGCTTACTCAACACTTCTCACATACATATTTATGCAATACATTATACGATATACATAAAAAATCATCTGTACATTAATAAACTTATTCTGATTGTTCTAAAATCAAATATCTCAAATTGTTAACTATTTGAGTTCTGTTGTAATGTAAACAAACTTGCATAAGGTATTACTTCACGCCATTATCTATTGTGATAACCATGGTACTACTTTACCTGCCATATGACTGAAATTTGAACGGAACTGTCATGAATAGAAAAAGTGTTTTTAGGGATCATCGTATATTATAGGAAATAAGGTAAAATGGTACCAATAATTTGGAACTTTCATTTCTTCTTTATTTATTTGTGACCAAAAATTATATATACCTTATCCTTTGTTAGAGTGATCCTAACATAAACAAACGCCAATTGTATCCTTACGCCATTCGCGTTACAATTACTGTCATATTGACAGGGAGCACGTGTTAAGTATATAATTCATTTTTGAAAAATAAATTATGTACTATTACTCGAATTGCGTTTGCCACAAATTCATCATACTTATCAATAGCATTTTGCAAACGTTTTCTTTTTTACCGGGAATCTACAACCTTTACGTGTTGTTTTTTTTCTTTCTGAGCACTATTATAATTGACACCCACTAAACACATGGTAAAATCAGATGTTAAATTCACTATATCTTTTACTGGAAGTTCTGGATACTTTTCACTAAATTTGTGAATTATATTTAAAATAACTGTTTTTGACCACTAGTCAAAGGTTTGCCAGACTTTGTGTTTTACAAATTTAGATGGCGACACGGCATCAGAAAGTTCGACACTTTCAGCTATGTTGTCACATCAGAATCGACTGAAGCATGACTCAAATGCACCATCCACATGTACTAAACTATTTTAAGTAGTAATTATTGATTATATATATTTTAGAATATTTTTCTATGTTTTGAATATTATTATTTTCATTTAAGAAGAATAACAAGCATATTCAGAGGACGTATTTTTAATGAAGTTGACTTACTTTTCCGCGTACTTATTGCTTCTACATCGTACGTTCGCTGTCAATAACCAATGAAAAGCGAGCAGGTCACACTGTTTTGTTTTGATAAGGATCACTTTAAGAGCAGATAGCTATAGGCCTATGTGCTTACCTAATCCGTTGTTTATGCTTTTCCATGATGTCAAATTATATCTTATTTAAAATTTCATTACGAGCACATATATGCTCTATGCTGACTCCACCTGCAAATTATGTTATTTTCACCACACCCTCAATGACTAATGTAGCACAATTTTCACTGAACTGTTTCAAAATAATGAGCATAATTTGTTTTTCTCTGACTTTTATATGCTCTCCAATATAGAACCAGCCATTTTAAACAGCTGAAATTACAACGTATTCTGCAAGCGTAACAATATAACAATGCTCATGATTAATTAAAATTTTAATTACATATTTTAAATGTCCCTATATAAATTATATATACAGGTGCTAGATAATACTTTTATTTATTTTCTCTATTTCAAGTGTTTAAAGGAAATTATATTTTCTTACATGCTCAAAGGTAAAATAGTTATTCGACCAATGAAAACACAGTTACATTTTTTTTTACATTACAACTGGAACTTAATCGGAAGAGCAGCACTAAAGCAGCAATGTTAAAGGAACGACATTTCTATGACCACGAAGGCAGTCTGATGTGTACATAAGCTAGATGGAATGTGATGTAAACTACGGCTTTATCTAACTTAACTTTAACTTCTTTCCTACACAATTTCTACAAATAATAATTATATCATAAGTAATAGCGTAGTTTATAATATGAGACTTCAAGTAGGAAATATTAATTAAAAAATGTAAAATGATTACATTATAAGCAAATTTTGGATGCCACTTTATGTCCAACATTCATTTTGTTTTATTTTTTAGTGACATGGATTTATTTAAAATCTTAGCAGAAATTATGATTTTGTATTAATTGCAATATATTTGTAGAAATGTGAGTTGTAAGTTTTAACACTGATTTCAAATTATGATCAATATTTTAAAATAATGATATAAGTATTTTTTTATGTCTTCGTCAAAGAAAATTGATTTTTATTCCAAAACTTCATTAAATACTAAAATAATGAAAACCTTTCAGAACATGTTTCATCTTTCGGCATGTAATTTGGTACCAAATGCCTTTCAAAACATATTTCGTTTTCGGCATGAAGATAAAACATGTTTTGAAAGGTCTTCATGATTTCATTTCTTGAATAAAAATACAATTCTAATCGAGGAAGATGGATTAAAAAAGGGTAGGCCTACTTATATTATTTTTAAAATAATTAATACTAACCTCATTGTGTTAACAATAAATGTTAATACAAAGTATTGAAAATTATGATCAGCGAACCTAGCTAATAATCAAATGTCAAAATAAAAATGTCCACAATGAGCAATCTGCAACCATTTTGTTTACACAAAAATAATTCCATTCTCAGTTAAATTTATCGTAGGTTTTCAAGCAAGCCCCCTTGCTGTTATTGAAGTAAGTGAAAAAATAAGTGCTTGTTACTTATGAAATCTAACTGTTTAATCAAATAAATTTTAAGTAACAGAAGTGTTTCATTCTAGCACTGAATTATTCAGCAATCCGTCCTCGCATTAACCAAGATTATACAATTACTAAATATGACATGTTAAAATAATAAGGAATTTAAATATAATTTACTTGTGACACTACGAGAATATTTATTTCTTACAATGTCTTTACATTTATACATGGTAATTTAGTGTAATGAGTGTGAATACTGTGTGCTGGCAAATCGAAAGGATGATGTTTCCATTAAGCGCAGTGAGAATTTTTTGTAAGTCCCAGGCAGACACCATACGCATGCGCCAACAATCGCGAAGCGGTTTACTCTATGGAATATTGCGATGCATCCTACATTATACATGCTATTTAACAAATCTAAAAGCTAACCTAACGCAATTTAAGCACTGTAACCTGTGAAAGAAGCAAAGCCAAAAATAAATAGTAAGTTCTGAATTCTAAAGTACATACTCTATGTTGGATGCACTGCGGTTGTATAGAATATTCGTTAAAATCAATATGGCTGCCACGTCTTCATGTTACGTATATAGGTAAATATCATAGAAAAATATGTTGAAATAATCGTATAAAAAATTAAAATTTATTGTAAATAGTGGGGAAATAATTTAAAATATAACCTGTTTGTGCATGGTGTCTAACTAAGACATAGAAAAAAATCTTACTCTGCGCTAATGGAAACATCAGCAGATCGAACTATATTGAGGCTCCATGCGGTCCCAGTTAGAAAAGAAAAAGATGGAATGGAACAATGAACAAGAAGTGAACAGAAATTAAATACATCACTAGCACTATCGAACTGATTGGTTTATGGGTACGTAGACACAGGCTCTCCATATATCCCTATTCTGAGCTAATGTTTTCCAATCATCTCCTGTATAATCTACTTCCCTCAAATCAAGATTAATATTATTCTCCCACCTCATTCTTGGTTTACCAACTGGGAGTTTACCCACTTGTTTTCCTTCAAGAAACTTCCATGTCCCTCTTTCATTCCCTATTCGTGTCACATCTCATGTTCATTGCAGTCTCCATGAAATGATCAACATACAGCTTTTTCTCTCTGGGGTTTAATACTATAATACTTTAATACAAGATGTCTGTCTGAAAACAAGTGGTTTATAATTTTACCTCCCAGCTGTGTTCACTTGGCTAAAGTCAAACTTGACAGGATCCCGCGTGATCGATTATTCTGATTGAGGTTTTAAGCGGTTTCCTCCTTCAATCCAAGAGCAAATACCCCAAACTGTCCGCTTCCGACTTTTTTCTGCTACCATGTTGTTTAAATTCAAAATTTATACCGGGGCTAATGTATTTTACAGGAACCCGGAATGCTACCTGTAAAGGAGAATGTTATAATAGGGATGTGTTCCACCACAAAAGGGTTTAAGATGGAGATTGTAAAGGGATTCTTCGGAAGTCTAGGTAGCGTTTAGATACATACTTGATTGAAGTACTGCTGAGCTATAAAGGGAAGATTATATACTAAAGGGTAGCCGAGTTCTACATAAATAAATAAATAAATCTTAAATTATATATTTTGATTTCTAAAATAAATTAATACATAGATATTTAAAATAAATCTAATTCTAACTAATCTAAATTAAATTTCTATTCCTACGTTGTGGCCTCTTGTGTTTGAAACGGGAGAAAGAGATTGTATTCGAGATATCACCTATTTCACCCAAATTATAATCTTAACTACTTCCACGTTTCAAAACTTTAGCGTACAATTTGAAATTATTATTATTACTTCAAATTAAAGTATTAAACCCCAGAATAAATTAAGTAGGCCTAAATATATAAATACAAACTCACCCCATGACGACTCCGGAACAAAAAGACACAGAGTCACGTTTCTTGGACCTTTTTATACTCATACTAACAGTACTATGCATTCTCTCTGCTCTGCTCTGTCTGCCAGAGGCAGGCAGAACAGTCTTATTTTAGCAATTTTACAGTTAGCTTTCCAAAATAGTCTTGCATGGTTTCATGTCTCTCAAATATTAACTATTCATAATTTTGGTTTGAAATTAAATATCTATTTTCTGAACCTACAGTATTTCCCATGAAACTGTCAACATTCCAAAAGATAACTGTAACTATACTTAGAACATTAAAGAACAAACGAGAAGAGATACAAGATTGAGGTTTTATAAAACATTGGCAGTTCCTACAATACTTTATGGGAGTGAAACTTGGATAGTGACCAAAAAATTACAATGTAGAATACAAAGCATAGAAATCAACTTCCTTAGAAGAACAAATGGCTGCACTAGAATGGATCGGATAAAGAATGAAGATATAAGAACATATTAAATTTATGTCCATTGAATGATAAAATCAAAGAATATAGAGAAAATGGTTTAGACATGTAGAAAGAATGAATGTAACAAGATTACCAAAAGCAGCATTTACCTACAAGCCAAGAGGTTCAAGGAATGAAGGAAGGTCAGTAAAAAAGAACAACTGTGAGGCGGAACAGACATTTTTCTAGACCGTGAAGTGAAGAAGAAGAAGAAGAACTGAGAACCAAAACGAATCGCTCACCACCAACACGTAAGTGGCAGCAGAACTTTCCATCTATCTATATCCAATTAAGTATTTTTTATTATATAACTTACAGAAAACTATTCTCGATAATTCTTATGCGAAATCTAGTAATATTACGTTTATATTACACATCTTACTCTTAAATTTAAAAGAAACAATATAATTAGAACATTATTTATTTTTAATTTAAAAGTAAGATGTGTAATATAAATGTAACATTGCTAGATCTAACACAAAAATTATTGAGAAACGTTTTTGTAAGTTATATTATAAAAACAAACTCTGTTGATTCGATATAAAGACTTATTACATTAAAATTATCACTATTTATATTTTTTTATTAAGAGCCCCACCACCACCCCCGGGTTACCTCGGGCATAATGCCCATATCCGTGGGTCTGCTTCTATGTCTCTATCTATTATCTAGTCTTTATTGATGATCTTATTTATTATACATTTCGGATAATATCGTGTTTAATGTTACATAAATAAATGTGTGTTTTGTATTTGTTTGTATATGTGTCTTTGCGTGTGTGTTCGTGACTGTGTGTTTTGTGTTTGTGTATGTGTGTTTGTACATGTGTTTGTGATTGTGACGACGGGTGTATTATAGGTGTATTATTCTTCTTCTCCCATGTTCGTCACTTATTAGTCGAAGAACACTTGCAATGTAGTGTGAGACTGATTTGTATGGCTGTTTCTTGGTCCAAAAGTCTAGGGGCGGTGGCCAGTCCACTTCTCCAACCATAGCTGCTATCTCAAGTTCCCTGCTGAAGACACAGTACTTGGTGTAGTGGTATAGCACACGAGTGATGTCCTATTCAGGGTTGTTGCAGTCGCACATTGGTATTTCTGCAAGTCCTCCCTCGAACAATTTCGCCTTGAAATGCCCATGCCCTGACAGCAGTAGAGTCACGTTGTGGCTCGGTACTATCCATGGCATGCGCATTCTCACCTGTACTCTAGGGAAGAATGCCTGAGTTTGACGATCGTGTTGTTCTTCTTCCCATTGCTGTTGCCTTTTTTTTCTTCGAGGTGAGCACCGATGATTCTGTAGGTTGCTTCCCGTTCATCCGGCTCGGTGTAAAGATTTAGAGTGAGGACTGTCTCCTCGATGTAAATTGGGAGTCCTCAATGCAGCCAGTAACAATGCATTCATTGTTCAACATAAAGATCTGTGGGAAGTACTCCGGCTATCACAGGTAGGCAAGCTCGCGACACTGTGTTGTATGCTTTGGTGACCCGAATGAGGACTTGTTGTTGTACAGCTAGCAGCTTCTTTTTCTGTGCTGTTGAGTATTCGTACCTATTCTTGGGCAGCATAGGCGCATATTTGCTGAAAAAGTAAGTTATCACTATACTATGTTGCAATATTAACTTTTGGAAACCTAAAATCCGGTCCCTTTAATAATTTACTATCTATAGTACCCCGGCGAGCGTTGCCACTCCTAAATAAATGAAACATGTTTCTGTGTTTAGTTGAGTAAGTAAAAAGGAAAATAATTATAAATTTATATCGTAATTAATTTTAGATACCCATATTAGTTACCCGGCGTTGTCTGGAAATCTACTTATCCCTATCTTCTTGTCATAAATGAGCTGAAAGGCAAAAATGGTTATTGAGAGTTATCCGTAAAACAATACTCGCTGTGCGGTGCTAATCTTGCCCAGGAATCAAGTCATCGCGATCTTCTTGGTATCAATGAGCTCATAGATAAAAATGATTATTATGTGTTATCCGTAAAATATAGACATATGCTGTCGACGACGTTCTTTGTAGATCTTTTTTAGATGTTCACTTCTGTGTACATTAATTTAGTATATGTTATGGTTTAGGCAGCTTAAGATTTAAGCGTCCAAAAATTCTGAAAAACATTTTTTTTACTCAGGGGGATTCTTAGGAGGTGAAGGGGTTGATTATTACAACTCTCTTATAGCCTATTACCATCCAAGGAAATTCCTAAACATTTTGCAAAAAGCCAGATCACAATCGGATGAACGGTATGGCAGCGCATAAAGGACAAACAGACAATCAGATAGACATCCTACATTTATTTTTATAATTATATATAGATTTCTTGTATTCTCGTTATTAATAATGACTTGGAAACGAACTGTGGCATATTGTATCGCGCGAGTTTATTAAATAACCCAAGTTTATGGAGCACCATTAGTTGTATTCGTATAAAAGCAGTTGAGAGACAGCACTTGACACATTCACAATGGCTACACATTATTTGTATGTAATGTATCTCATTACTACCAACCTAATCCAATGTTACCTCGTTCAAATGCGCGCTGTGTTAGAAATAAGTCACGTGGTTATGGAACATTATAACTTGAAGTGCACGTATTTACACACCCAAAGTAAGTAGCAGTGGTATGACTTTATTAAAATGTATGTACCTTAAAATAAACTGTCAACCATTGCATGCCGAAACCTACTATGAAATGTCTTCCAGAGAAGTGTTGTGATATATGGAAGGCCGTGTCCAAAAATATATATAATATAATATATATATATATATATATATGCCATATTTAACTGCAAGGCGCAGAAATCGATGCTAGAATCCAGCATTGGTACTAGCTCACAAGATAACAATCGGCTAACAATTGCCTCTGCCCGCTCTTGGAATTTCCTTCCTCAAGATATCAGGGGTTGCCGAATATTTGGTACTTTTAAGTCACGCTTATACAAATACATGTTGTTAAATAATTAATTTTTCTCGACAACTAAATGCATTCTATGTCATTAATAGCTTTTTACTTTAAGGCCCAAATGGTCCCCGAAATCATATGACCATCATCATCATCGTCATCATCATTCACCGGTGTGGAAAGCAACGGGAAGCTACCACACCTACAATTCTGTAGTAAAACTGCATGCATGCTATGATTACAGTGAAGGATCTGCCTTCGGGCAGAATTACTATGGATGGAATATCTTTTTATCTGACTTTTCTATCTTGTACATTTTATATTTCAATCGTTTCCTCTAGATTGAATCAAAATGTTTTGTAAGTAATGATTATATTGCAGACGTACCATGTATATTTATTTAACATTTTCGAATACTGTTATTTTAACACAGTTCCAATTATGGATCATATTATCATATTATAGTGCTATTGTGAAAAGAAAAATTAATGTCTGAACCAGGAATCGAACCGTGGACCTCTCCTTCTCCGTAGGAGACATTAATTTTTCTTTTCACAATATCATTATAATAATATGTATATTAATGTTTATTGTAATTTAGATGTAAGAATAATTTTTGTATTTTTTTGATCGGTTGAGTTATAGACAAGGCCTTAAGGCCTTAACTCTGCCAGGTAAAATAAATTCTAATCGGCCGCGGTGGACTAGTGGTTATGCTCCTTATCTCTGATCCCAAGGGTAGCGGGTTCAAACCCAGCCGGGGTCGATGGATTTTTTAGGACGGAAAACTTCAAGGAACACGTCCTCCGGGAGGGAATTTAAGCAGTGGGTCCCGAGGCTCAAGATTTTCAGGCTCGTAAAAGATCCTTAAGCCTGTATTACCTTGGTTTCCTAGATGTCAGTATGAGGCAATATGCTGATCACGGGCCACTCCAATGGCATCTATACGAAAACAAGTGTAAGTAAATTAGTATGGTTCAATTTCTTCCCTGTAGGGGGAGTGCGCCTAAATCTCATTGGGGGAAACAAGGGCTTACAAGAAGATTATTATTTGTACGGTGCAGATGGACTATCTTCTTGAGAAAGAGTGGAGTGGAGTGAGGAGAGGAGGCGGAGTTATCCAATTAATCAGTTCAAGAGTTGTATTACTTCCCTATAATTTAAATGAGAGAATTGGGGCTGGATTTAAGTGTCCTGCAGTTAAAAAGGCTGATATATATTGTTTTTGGATGCAGCCATGATATTATCGCCTCACTATGATGATTGTCCAGCGGCTCGCTTTGTGTCCCTGCAGCTGTTATATATAATTAAATACAAAGATGCCACTATAATAATTCCGCATGTTAATCATTGTCAAGCATTGTCGCGGCACCTGCTTTTATACAAACATACAACCATCATAGTGGGGCGATAATACATCACAACGCTTCTCTGGGTGAAATTTTAAGGTAGATAGGCATGAAATGGTTGACAGGTTCCTTGTTAGTACAAAATACATCGGGGGTAAAAATGATAACTCACATTTTGGTACAAACAATTATATCCCAAGTGACCTTTCATTTCCTTCATGTAGCATATAAATCTACTGGGAGATGGTAGCATAATGCAGGCTTCAACCTTATAATAGTAAATAATAACTGAAAATGAAATACTCGTAAATCTGAACTTCATAAATGTAGGTTATTATTATTATTATTATTATTATTATTATTATTTTATTATTATTATTATTATTCTCTTCTTCACTTCCTGGTTTAGGCAATAGTTGCCTGTACCGATTATTATTATTATTATTATTATTATTTATATTATTATTATTATTATATATTTACCCCCGAGGTCTTATAGTGTATTACGATGCGAGGTTGGGAAGTGGTGTTTACAGAAGAGAGGAAATGTTTAGAAACCGAGAAATAGCGAGGCTTTTAATTTCCGAGATTCTGTAAAACGCTTCACAAACGTGAGTTGTACATTATTTTTTACGCGATGATGTTTTCAAAATAAAAAAATTGTACTAAAATAACTACATCTTTGTTGGATATATTTGCGTCCATTATAAACAATTGACTAACGTTAAAAGTGTAGGAAATGTTTATTAGTTGAGACTACAGCAGGTCGTGACAACAATCAGTGATAAAATGGCATCAAGTAATTGTTTTATGTGGTTTCAAATAAAGTTCAGTTCATATAAAATGCACTGATTTGTTTCGTATAATGTATATTGACACTACTTTTGGGTATATTTTTGTTTATACGTTGTACGTAGTATACATAAAGGGCAGTGGTTTTACTTCCCGCACGAGGTTTATAATATATTATATTACAGTATAGTTATTTAAGTTGGCAACCCCGAAATTTAGGAAGTTGAACTTTCAATCATGGTCGACATTACTGTCAGTAACGACAAAACGCACTGTCGTGCAAAAAATTATTTACAAATAAATCGCACGGGCAGTAAGTGGTGTGATTCAACAGTACGTATGGGTATAGTAAATTCACTCTGTGATATTAATGGAAGTAAACAAATCAAACTTTTAGAAGTGAAAAGCGTGGTTCATTCGTTGTAATTTCATTCATATTTCATGAGAGAAACACAAAAAGACAACACTTTTTTACTATTAAAACATACGTATAATCTGATGACAAATACTCGAGCGGGAGTGAACGTGTAGCTGCTAAGTCTAGGAGATGGAAATGAGATGGTCAAACGAGTGAAACTAGAATTACTTTTAAAACTTATGTTAAGGAAAAGACAGTTAAATAAACCTGGGTATAGGTGGGAGGATATTATTAGATGGATTCTAGGATATGGATATTAGAGTTTAGTTGAGGATAGGGAACAGTGGAGAGTCTTAATGAAAATTCCTGGTTCTTTTCGAATTGATTATCTGTTTACATGGAAAATTAATTTCGTATTTATTGAAATACAAGTAATAATAATAATAATAATAATAATAATAATAATAATAATAATAATAATAATGACGATGACGATAATGATGAAATAGAAATAACAATAATAATGATAATGGTGGTGATAAAAAGTTTTTATTATTTTGAGAATTTTCATCTCATTGAAGTTTATCTCCAACCAATCGTAATAATTACAATGAACGTTAAAAAAAATACTTAAATGACTACAGGCATATAGATTATCAGTTTGTAATACTTCTTATTATTCTTTATTTGTAGATTTTCGTCCTGTTATTTCCAAACCACTCTTCGGAGGAAGACGTACTGGAGCTGTAGTCACTGTCTATCCATCTCTTGGCTGGTCTTCCTCTTGCTCTTCTCCCGTACATTGGTCTATCTTCTTTAACTTTTCTTGCGAGTCCAGTGTGTCTTCCATTATTTCTATATAATAATATAATAATAATAATAATAATAATAATAATAATAATAATAATAATAATAGTAATAGTAATAGTAGTAATAGTAATAGTAATAGTAGTAATAATAATAGTAATAGTAATAATAATAATAATAATAATAAATAATAATAATAATAATAATAATAATAATAATCATATACATTCACAAATGTCCCTTAATTAAAGTTCTCCATTGTTCTCTGTCCTCTGCGTCTTGATCCGTTACATCAAATTTCCTCTTCTGTTGAATGTTATTCTTCCAGATTGTTCTGTGGTCTCCCTTTTATTCTCCTTCTTTTCAATTTTCGATGCATGGACGGCCTTTGGTAGACTTTCATTCTGCATTCTTCTTTACGTGTGCATACCATATTAGTCTTCTGTATTCAATTTCATCCATTATACTTTCTTTTTTGCATTCATCCATTATCTAATTTCTGTATTTATAATTCTTTCCAGTCGAGATTTTCTGGCAGCTCTTCTCAAAAATCCATTTCAACTGCAGTTATTCTATTTGCATGTTGTTGTGTCATGTGACGATGATGATGATGGTAATAATAATCATAATAATCATATTTTTATTCAATGCCACCACTTGCCATTTCGACATTATGGTATTCTCTTCTGGCTTGGCGTTATTGCAACCAACTCCTGAAGTTGGAGGGCCTGGAAGGCGGAGTTACGCTGCCCTGATGATATATATAATAGGTGATGATGATGTTAATGATGCGCCAGAGAGGCCTTAATCCTAAACTTAATGAATATGTTAATGATGATAATGATGGCCAAATGATGTTCTAAGAATAAAAATAATAATAATAATTATAATGATGATAACAATATTAATAATAATAACGACAATAATAACAATTATTATTATTATTACTATAATTATACTTCAAAAAGGCATATGATTCAATTAAGAGGGAGAAGTTATATAGTATCCTGATAGATTTCGGAATTCCTAAAAAGTTTGTTAGACTTATACGAATATGTCTAAATGGCACAAAGAGTAGGGTGCGTGTAGGCAAACAGTTTTCGGATACTTTTGAAATCCACAATGGGTTGAAGCAAGGAGATGCACCATCTCCCCTACTATTTAATTTTGTACTAGAGCATGCCATAAAATCATTAGAGGATGAAGAAGGCCTACATCTCAATGGTATTAATAAGCTGTCAGTTTATGCCGATTATGTAGTACTATTGGGTGATAGCGAGGAGATACTAGAGGCTAACACGCACACACTACTGAGTAACGCTAAGAAATTGGGACTCAATAAAACTAAATGTATGGTCACACATAGAAATACATTATGTAATGGACATAGACAGTTAATGACAAATTAGGGAAATTTTGAGGAAGTGGCTCAATTCAAATACCTAGGAACAATAATCACAAACAGGAATGAGATGCACAAGGAAATTAAACATAGGCTCAATTCTGGAAATGCGTGCTATTCTGCATTACAGAGACTCTTGACTTCCCAACTCCTTTCAAAAAACGTTAAATTGAAAATACAGGGTGGACCGCTCGAATGGACCTAATTTCAATTGCTTGTTACTGGCAAACGGTTGAAGATAGAAACTTAAAACAACGTTCATAGTACAGAAAAACTCACCAAGTTTCGAATCCTGTCGGTAGATGGCACAAAGTACGTTTTCCTTTCTCGTTCCTTAGATTTAATTGTTTTGTGAAAATGGCGACTTCCGCAGATTAAAGCGCAAGCCTGTTTTTTGGTTTGGTAGCGGGTGTTAAAATCAATCATGAGAGTTCAAAGGGAGTTCCGGCCGTGTTGTTTAACCGTGATGCTCCAACTGCTAGAAGCATAAAGAAGTGGCGTGATCATTATTAGCTACAGGATCTGTGTTGAAGAGCATGGTGGTGGTCGCAGAGCATCCGATGAAATGGTAGCAATGTTCAGCCGCATTTGAGCGAAGCCCCCGAAGTCATTAAAAGAGCTTTCGCGGAACTTCAAATACCAAAATCGACATTACAAACGGATTGTCCACAAACGCCTCAAACTGCACGCATATAAAGTGCAGTTAGTGCAACGTCTGGAGCCGAATGACATGCCGAAACGAGTGGAATTCGCCAATACGATGCTGACCGTCTCGGCGCTGATCCGACTTCATGACCAAGATTTCTCTTCTCGGACGAAGCCACTTTCCATTTGTCAGGCAAGGTAACCGGCATAATGTGCGGATCTGTGGGATCGGAGAATCCTCACGCTATTCAAGAGCATGTTCGTGATAGTCCGAAGATGAATGTTTGGTGCAGTTTGTCCACATAATAAGGTCATTGGACCGTTTTTTATCGCCGAGAGAAAATGTTAGTGGTACCACATATCTGACATGCTGGAGCAGTTCTTCTTTCACAAATTGAACAACTGCAGCCTCAACATCGTTTTCCACAAGATGGTGCTCCTCCCCACTGGTCCAATGAAGTTCGTACGACTTTGGACAACATTTTCCCTGGCCGTTGGATTGGTAGGGGAGGACCAATCGCGTGGCCCCCGAGATCTCCCGATTTAACACCACTGGATTTCTTTCTCTGGGGCTATGTCAAAGATAAAGTTACAACCACCCCGTCAAAGACCTTCGTGATCTTCGTGAGCCGCACATAGAGGCGATTTGAGAACATTCCAGAAGACATATCCTCCAACGTACTTGGCAAGAAATTGTTCATCGCTTTGAATATCGTCACAGTGACTGCTGGGGCTCATATAGAGATGTGGGTGATCTGGATCAAAACTTGGTGAGTTTTTCTGTAATATGAACGTTGTTTTAAGTTTCTATCTTCAACCGTTTGCCAGTAACAAGCCATTGAAGTTAGGTCCATTCGAGCGGTCCACCCTGTATATCAAACTATTATTCTACCAGTTACTTAAATGGATGCAAACATGGACTCTCTTACGTTTAGGGAGGAAAGAAGATAACGAGTATTTGAGAAAAAAGTTATTAGGGAAAGTTCTTGGACCCAAAGAGAGATGACAGACAGGAGAATGAAGAAGACTGCATAAAAGTGAATTTACATGGTTCTTTATAGGAACCAAATACAATGAGAACAGTTAAGTCTCGTAGACTGCGATGGGCAGGACTAGTGGCACGAATGGGGAATGAAAGACATGCATGGAAGCTTCTTGTAGAAAACCGGAGGGAAAACGCCCAGTTGGTAGACCAAGAATGAGGTGGGAAAAATAATAACTATGATTTGAGGGAAGTAGATTATACAGGGATGATTGGAATACATTTGGCTCAGGCTAGGGATGTATAGAGAGCTTATGTCCGCGCGGGCCATGAACCTACGGTTCGATAGTGCCGTGAGTTAGTTTATTATTATTATTATTATTATTATTATTATTATTATTATTATTATTATTATTATTATATATAATGATAATAACAAATGCACTTCTATTAATTTAAATGAATAGGCCTACTTCAATCACTAGTTATTTTCTAATCTGATTTGTTATTTAATCTGCAGATGTGGACGTAAACTGCCCAATTAATGAAGAATTTTTCAGATAATGGGATTAGTTCTGGAGTAATTTCCCAGAAAAACTTACAATCATCATGTTGCAATATATGAACAGAAATGTTTACATATCCAAGCTACCAAAACAAATTATTCCTGGAACGCTCCTTGCAAAGGTAAATTCATTAATTTTTTTGTTAATTAAACAAAGTCAATTTATATTTCACTAGTGTACACAATGTTATATTAAAATTCGACATTTAAAAAGTTAATCAACCAATTAAACACATTGAAGGTGAAATTCTGCCAATAAGAACCGAAGAAATATTTAAACAATCACTGAGAAGGGAACTGTCAACCCACTGCATGCTGAAACCTACCGTGAATTAATCGCAGACAAGTGATGTGAAGTACCAAAACCAAATGTCCAAAAAGTCCTGATGTTTTTTAACTTCAAGGCACAGAAATCAAAGTCAGAATCCACCAATAGCAATCCACTGTACGGAACAGCATGAGTAAAAGTTGAGTGAATTATGGCGGAAACCGGCGCAGACGACAGCTATTGAGGATTATCCCATCTATCAAATTCAGTTTTTAATTCTCTATAGTTTAAATGAGATTTTGGTGCTGGATTTTAGTCCTTGCAGTTAAAATAGCAGATATTTTTTTGGACATGGCCTAAGGACTCAGAAATTTTCTGGAAGAAATTTCACAGGGTTTCGGCATCAATGATTAACAGTTCTCTTGTGAAGAATGAATGGATATAACTGTTGCATATCTTATATATAAAAATTATGTTTGTTGTTTGTATATTTGTTTGTTCGGACTTTAATGCGCGGCATACGTTGTCCGATTGTGATGGGGTTTTTTGCAAAATGTTCAAGATTCCAGGATGAACTAGGCCTAAGAAGTTGATACTCAACTCCAAAAAATCGCCCTTTGTAGCGAAAACTGGAAAAAAGGAGCTCTTGGACCTTAAATGGCTTACGCTGCTTAAACCGTAAATGCACGAAATAATGTACGCAGAATTGAAATCTCAAAAAGCGCTACAAAAAACCGCGACAGCATGTTTAACGCTTACGGATAACTCAAATAACCGTTTTTGACTTTCATTGATACCAAGAAAGTCTCGCGCGTAGCGAGTGGTTAAAAGCACCAAGAAGTCTTGGCGCAGACTACGGGACTTTGCTGGTTTGAGT
>JASPKZ010002242.1:0-83127 GCA_030220185.1 Diploptera punctata | reverse complement strand
CAAACAACCTAGCAGGCAGATGGTTTTCCCCTCAATGCACTCCAGGTAGGTAAATATTGTATTTTTCCACCTCATGCATTCCCGTTAAGCAAAATAGTCCTATGCTATGTCCCATTGTATTATGCTCCGGCTTTAAGGTTTCGAGAAAAGTTCTTTGCTTCTTTTCAATACAAACATTGCTCAGTGACAAAGACGGTTCTGCCCTTTTAAAAGGCAAAACAAATTTCAAAAGCATCTCTGATATCTTCGCATGCTATTGATAACATAGGCCTAAGTTTATATTCTTAAAGTAAGACTAAAAAATTTGTTGTAGTCCATTTTTGTAAGAGCCTATTTTGAATTTTTAGCGCCTATATAACGATTTTTAATGCCTTTTTGCCTGCCTATTTTGAATTGTTTAAGTGCCTAACATCCGGACTCTAATCATTATAGTGCTGTTCATTGAGAATCTAATGACATCTCAAATTCCATTTCGACAAAAGTGACTTACGTGGTTCTTTCCCTTACCTTTTATATGATTCTTCGGGAGTCCTCTACACAATTATGCATTTTTTATATCTGTTAGATCTCTTAATCTCTTATAAGGTAGAGAATACGAAGTCAGCATATCAAAATATTAATTGTGATTAATGTAATAAATGTAACACAAATTTGGAACATTAAGCAGTAGTTAAAGTGATTAGTGACTTGCGGTTTCTCACTTGTTGATAACTTGGTTGGTTTTCCGTTTCCTCTTTCTCATTACCAGAAGGAACTTCATTTATTACTCGTTTAATTCCCGTCCATTTCTTCGAACACTCTGATTATAATTAATTTTACATAAAATCACAGATTTCTAAATGATTCTCCATATCGTTTATTAGAAATCAAATCCTGATTTGTATTATCATAGATACAATCTATATCGGTAGACTGACATTCATTTCCTAATGTGACTGTCAGGCCTGTAAGTGTTTTGCATTCTTATTTATAAGCGAATATATTTGTCATGCTATTATGGATTACAGGGACTCTTGACATCTCTGCGACACCAATATGTTATATTCTGCCATATTAATTTTTTTTTATGGATTTCCTTTTGAAATGTTGGTTAACGAAAAAAAACTTTTTAAGGAATACGTACTTTTTGTAGCTACCCAAATTCTTCACGATGCTGGATGGGCACCAGTCCCATTCTGGACGAAATTCCACGAGAAAATTTCTTTCCCCATGGGGACTACAACCTGCGCATGTCCCGTAGTTCTGCATCAAGGTGTCATGATAATGATATAATAGTAATATTTAATCATATAAATAAATAAATAAATAAATAAAAATAAAAATAATATAATAATAATAATAATAATAATAATAGGAGTAAATATGTTATATAATTTATAATAACTATAACAATAAACATTATTTAATAACAATAATACAATCATAAAAAGGTAATAATATTAGAATTAATAAATAATATTTTATAATATTAATAATAATTATAACTTTGAAATGTCCATCAGGAAGAAACTATGTAAACTAAGGGAATTACTCAATAAACCTAAATCGAATTTATAGTCGAATTTGCTGGATTACGAATTATATATTTATTTTGACTATTTAACTCATGCCCCAAATGGGAGTCAATGACCAATCACATTTCATTGATGTTTTATTTACAACCAATCACAGTCGTGTTTCGCCTAGAATTTACTAACTAAAGTTTATCATAATAAAGAAAGCACCTCCTTTTTAACATTCTGGACAGCTCATAGCATTATTTTGCAGTGACTGACTCAATAAGAAATATGGATACCAGATTGTATATATAGTGCATGAATGTCAACACGTAGCGCATGCGGGAGTTAATATAAAAACATTTGTACCAATTGATTATACCACCAAAAAAAGAAACCACTGTTTGCACTTTCTTAAATGTATTTTTCCCAGGTAATAACATCCCAGAAAAATGTAATTGTCATATTTACATCATAGGACATCAGAAATGAATTAATATACAATTTGATGTGTTATATTTTTTCTCCAATAGAGTGCATTCTTACAATATTGCGTTCCTTTGGCAATAAATAATATGATCTGGTTGCAGTGGTGAACAAAAGAATCAAATGAAGCGTACCTATCGTATCTCATTTGATTTCAAACATCGCCGTTTACATTAAATGTATAAATATTTTAAAATAACTATATTTAAATAATGATTTGTGAGTAAACAGCTTAATTTTATTCGTTAAATAGTCCTAACAAATGCCACTCTTGATTTCCAAATTTTCTAGATATTTGGAATAATTTGGAAATCACTCGTGGCATTACTTGTGACTATTTAAACTCATGCCTCAATGGGAGTCAATAACCAATCACATCTCAATGATTTTATATTTACAACTAATCACAGTCGCGTTTCGCCTCGAATTTATCAATGGAAGTTTATCATATTAACGAGAGCACCTTCTTTTTAACATTCTGAATAGGTCATAGCATTATTTTGCAGCGGCTGACTCCCTAAGAAATACGGCTACCAGATTGTATATATAGTGCATGAATGTCAACATATAGCGCATGCGGGAGATAATATAAAAACATTTGTAACAATTGATTATACCACCAAAAAAAACACTGTTTGCACTTTTTTAAACGAATTATTTTCCAGGAAATGACGTTCCAATTAATATAGAGCGATTCCACGAAAATGTCATACCGAGGTGAAAATTTTGAAACTGACGCAGGAATAAATCTGTTGATGTAATATATATCTGTAAATATCAAATTTTATAATTCTATAAGAAAATGTTTCAAATGTGCATTATTTTAATCGAATAATAGCGGTAGAACTTGTCATGTTCCAAACCTGAAAAAGTACGCAAAATTTTACCAATTTCTTGTTTAATGATTTGGTCGTAAGAATTCGTTTTATTTCACAAAATCTTTTGTTAAACCATACTTTGGTCCTCCTTGGTCGTAATTAAACAATATTAATTGGATTCTAATATTCTATATACCTTAAATGTGTCCTATAGTTGTTAACTGTAAGTTATGGTCAGTCAGTCACAGAAAACGGATAAAAATTACTGTACACAACATAATAATTGATGGATTAAAATTTACTCTTGGATTCTACGTTATCTGTACACAACTAACAAAAAAGGATAGATGACATTTTCTTGTAAAGTCATTATTTTTCCCGCTGGAGTCCCGTGACTGACTGACTTTTTGTCCCCTCACTTATATTGCTAATACGCATAACGCAGTCAGTTGCTTGCTGGACTCCGCTGTGTATTAACATAAACATGGTTTAGAAATCTGTTCGGCTCAGCTGTTTCATTAATTAATTACTGGCCCTTCTTCTGTGACAATTTGATCTAAAAGGCAGCCAGCGGAAGGATTTAAATGTAGAGTAATTACATGAAAATGTCATACCGATGTGAAAATTTTGAAATTGGCGCAGGAGTATTTTTTCGATGAGATATTTTTTTGCAGATGAAATTTTCCGATTATATAAGTTCATCATCATCATCATCATCACTCCAGGGATTAGGCAAATGCCCGTTCCGACTTCCTATTGCATCACCCAACGTCTTCTAGGTCTTCCAACATCACGCCTTCCTCTTGCTTGATAATTTCTGGCTAACAATGGATATATCTCCTTACTCATTCCGTCCATGTGATCAATCCATTTCTGTCTGTAATTCGTGACTTTATCCAATAAAGGCCGTAGCCGAGCGGTTAAGGTAGGAAGCCTTGGCGCAGAGCTACGGGACTTGCGCTGGTTCGAGTCTCCATGGGGGAAGAAATTTTCTCATGGTATTTCGGCCAGTATGGGACCGGTGCCCACCCAGCATCATGAGGCAATTGGGTAGCTACAATAAGTAGCGGCTCCAGGTTGAGGAACCAGCTATAACGGCTGGGGGACTCGACATGCTAACCACATGTCACCCCTACACTGGCTGTTGATCATCTACCTCTGTGATTGACACATGTGGATGTGAAGGGCCAGCAGCCGGCTGGTAAAAGGGCAACCGCTGAAAAGTGGAAAGACCCTCAATCGGGACTTTCAATTCTTCTCTTATATCCTCATTTCTTATTCTATCAAGTCTTGTACATCCTTTTACTTGTCTTAGGAACCGCATCTCTGCCGTCTGTATTCTATCCTTCTGTCTTTTCACTGGAGCCCAAGTTTCACATCCATACAATATTGTGGGAACCGCCATAACATTATACATTTTTATCTTGGTTTCTTTTCTAATTTTATTTTTGAATGTTCTCTGTATTGTTCCACACACCGTCTGAAATTTATTTATTTTGGAGTCAATATCTCTTTCCACATTGTAGCCAACATCACAGCCCAAATATTTGAAACTAGACACCTGTTAGAAGTTAATGTTTGAAATAAGGATTATACTTACTCACTGGCACTATCGAACCCGTAGGTTCATGGCCGCGCGGACATAAGCTCTCCATACATCCCTATCCTGAGCTAATGCTTTCCAATCATTCCTGTATAGTCTACTTCCCTCAATCATAGTTAATGTTATTCTCCCACCTCATTCTTTGTCTACCAACTGGGGCGTTTTCCCTCTGACTTTCTTACAAGAAGCCTCCATGAAAGTCTTTCATTCCCCATACGTGCAACATGTCCTGTCCATCGCAGTCTACGAGACTTAACTGTTCTTATTATATCTGGCTTCCTATAAAGACCATGTAGTTCATTGTTATGTAGTCTTCTCCATTCACCTGTCTGTTCATCTCTGTTTGGTCCAAAAATGTTCCTAAGTACTTTGTTCTCAAATACTTGTAATCTCCTTTCCTCCCTTATCTAAATTAATAGTAGAACATGATATATTCGGAAACCTGAAAACACATGCAAAATTAAACGAAATTTTGTTTTACGATTTCACTGTATAAATTTGTTTTGTTTCACCGACTCTTTTGTTATACCATATTTCGGTCCTTCCTGATCATAAATGTAATACTAATAATTGTATTATAATATTCTAGATAATTAAAATGCGCCCTATACTTATTAAGGGTAAGCTACAGTCAGTCACATAAAACATAGAAAAATTATTGTACACAATACGATAATTGATGGATCCAAATTTCCTCTGGGATTCTACATTATCGGCACATAACTAACAAAAAAGTATTAACGACATTGCCTTGTAAAGTATTACGTTAATTATATTAATTACATTTTTATATTTGTATTAATGACATTTAAATAATTTTTCGTTATGCGATTCTTCAATATGTATGTTATTAAGTGAGTGGAATAAAAATAAGAGCGCGGTTCTTATGTGTTTAGAAAATGTGTGTGTAGGAGTCCTTGAACGTGAAAGGTTCACGCATTAGTTTCACCTTTGACATGACATGTGTGTCGCATTATCGGGAATTCATTGTGCCATGTCGCCACATTGTACTAGCATTGGCTTTATGAAACAGAGCCATGCTTATTAATTGCAAAAACAGTTTTAAATCATATGAAGTTTCTTGTATAAAAATACAATTGGCGTGGAGTATATGTGATTAAGTATGTATAACCTGTAGTGTAAAATAAAATTATTATTGAGTGTAGCCTTATTGGAAACCAACACAGTGAATATACGTATGACAACGCTGTACTATGTGCACCTGCTGCAAACAATCAGTCATAAAGTAAGATTTCGCGCATTGTAAGAGATTTCATTCGATTGTTTAGTTTAAAAATAAAACTCATGTTCGTTAATTTTTTTGTCTTTATAGTTGAGACACGTGAAATTTAATTTAGTGTTCTGAAACGAACAATGCAAATTCCATATCGACATTTTTATTTGTTTTAATGGTTCAATCTATTAACAGCATCAGATAAATTTTAATCAGTTAATATGGTTGTAATAAAATTATACTCATATTAGGCGTATTTAACTATAGAGAAGGCCCTTTCTTGTTAAAAGGTTAATATTTTCTTTATTTTGTGAAATTTAAAATGATACGTGGTAACCAAGTTAAATAAATTACACTATTTATTTAATATTTTTACAGCAAATCAAATTGTACATTTCCCATACATGATAAAAGGAGTGAAGTTCTTTATTCATCTCCATATTATCACTTTTGATATATTATCCATCCATAGTAATTCTGCCCGAGGGCAGGTCTTTCACGCAATCATAGCATTTTCACGCTATGCTTGCAGCTTTTCTAGGGAACTGTAGATGTGGTAGCTTCCCGTTGCTTTCTACACCGGTGAAGGACGATGATGATGATGATAGGGATGATGATGGCCATATGGTTTCGGGTACCGTTTGGGCCTTAAAGTTTTCTTGACATTTGTCTTACAGGTGAGGAAAAACCCCGATAAAAACCTCACCCAGAAAACTGTCCCGACCGGGATCGAACCGGCCCGCTGCGTGACAAGGCAGCACGCTACCTCGACATCACAGCGGTGGACTTATCTATTATAATTTCATATTATTTTGTAATATTTGTATAATAGCCTATTTGCAGCTCCAGAATTTTGAAGTCTAAATAAAATTCAGATATGTCAGTCAGTCACAAAATGTAGTCAGTCAGTCACACACCATATATTAGGTTATAACTCTGGTCTCAATTGTGATTTGTGTTTCGTTTTTTATTGAGAATGTAACTTGAATCTGTCCTCCAACGGTATTTTGGAAAATTGAATTAGGAATCACACTTCAGAGAATGATGCAGATGAACATGTTAAGCTGCATGATGAGTTGACATTTATGTCAGTCAGTCACACATACTTTGATAGATAATAAATAGCACTGTTTTTCTTCAAAAGTTGTATATTATGTACAGTCTTAACCACATGCTATTCCTCTATCATATCACGTAGATAACACCGCTAATTTCAATCAATTGTAATATTTACGCAACCATTTTGCTGCAAAAGTGTATTGTAAATGTCAGTCAGTCACATATGGAATTACTCTATAATTGACATATTTACATAATAGGACATCAGAAATTAATTAATATCTATAATGTTGGTTATAAATTTCTCCACTATGTTGCATTCTTACAATATTGCGATCCTTTGGCAATAAATAATATGATCTGGTTGCAGTGCTGAACAAAAAAGCAAATGAAGCGTACCAATCGTTTCTCATTTGTTTTCAAACATCGCCGTTTACTTTAAATATATAAATATTTTAAAATAACTATAGTTAAATAATGATTTGTGAGTAAACGGCTTAATTTTATTCGTTAAATAGTCCTAACAAATGCCACTCTTGATTTCCAAATTCTCTAGATAAATTAACTCCTCACCTCGTGAGTCATGAATTTATCGATAATTTGGAAATCACTCGTGGCATTACTTATGATAATAATACAATAAGATACGTGCAGATTTGCATTTATCTATGGCGAATTCGAATTGATTATCAGATAAGCTAATTTTATTTTTACTTATAAAATATCTGAAACAAAAATTTTGGACATATTTAAGGTGAAACTAATTGTTGGAGCTTAATTCCTTTAAATTATTTATAGCTTTCATCTATATTACTCGTTAATTTTTTTTTTCTCTCTCTCTCTCTCTCTCTCTCTCTCTCTCTCTCTCTGTCTCTTTGTACTCCTTTATAGGAAAGGATACGACATGTCGGGAGTCAGTTTTTATTTTTAACACATGTATATTTCCTTGATTATACAAGGACATAGAAGATCTCCACGGATCACCGAACAGCTCAATTCCGAGAATCCCGAGATATTCCCGTATTTTAGCGTTCCTAACTCCTAACCTATAATTTCAAACATACGTATATAATATATTTCATGAATATATTTGGGGATTGTATCGGAAATGACTGCTCAAAAAAAAAAGCAGCAAAAAAAAAAAAGACTAATTACACTGGTCAACAAATTTTTACCTTGTAATTCTTTCTTTATCAAAATAGCTAAACTATACTAATTTGGGTTGAGACGAATGCATAAGATATTAGATTTTGTTTATTAGCTCTAGTTTTTTTCATACATAATCTCAAATACTAATATTAAAAATATTATTTAAAAGCTCTATTTCTCAAAATAGTTAAACTAATTGATATTTTCAGGAAGTAACTTTATGAGGCATTAAATGATCATTAATGAATCACATTTTACACCTCCACGACCAGTTACAAAGAGAAGATCTCCTTGAAACCACTCCTGGAGAATACACAAAACACGAGATGAGGTGTAAAATTTTATCCATTTTTACCGCTAAACTAGCCTAATTTTGGGTTTAGAAAAAGGAATGCAACATTAGATTTTGTTCAGTACGCCTGCCTAATTCTGATTTTATGTCCGACGAACACAATCTCCAGACTCAAGTTTCATAAAAAATATCCTTATAAGTTAAATGGGCTATAGCCTACTTGAGAACCAACAGCTAACTAGATCTAAAACTTGTAACGTTATTTAATATTTTTCCATGATGAAATGAATAATAAAAAGCTATTTTCAAGTCGGAAAGATTTTCACTCTTGATCATTGGTTATAGAATGTAAATAATTACCGACCTGAGGAATATAAATAAATAAATAATAAATAAATAAATACACATAAATAAGTCCATTATATATATTATAACCGATTATTTTCATTGACTGAGTGGAAGATATTTTAATTCTATCATTCTAATTACAGCTATTATGGTAATTATCTAAGTATATTAATTTTCCTGTATGAATGAACAATATATTTTTTGTTTTATAGGAAATGTGCACTCAGGTTGAGCATTAATGGACACACACCCAGACCCAAAGTGGAATTTTTTTTTAAATCCCCACCCCGCCGGGAATCGACCCGGGTCGCCGGAGTGGAAAGTAGGGACTCTACCGACTACGCCACGGTGACGGACTATGAATGGTATATTGTGTACCCTTTATGATTAGTTTTTGTTTTATTATAAGATAATTTAAAAAGTAAAACTTAAACATAAAATCTAATATTTAACATAAACAACAATATGCAAGAGGAATTAATTTGCATATTTATTATGTCATGTATGAATAACAAATGATTGGCTTCCTGAATTATAACTGTAAGTTAAAACTAGAAAGGTATACTTACTAGGGAAGCTGTTGACAACAGCAACGCCTAAAAGTACGAATAACACAAGCTGAATGGTTTTCATGTTGCGGTCGCAATAAACTACTGAAAGTAACACTTCACTTGGCTGCTCACTGTCCTCGGACTGACTGCGCTTCCCATACAACCGGGATATAAATCTAGCATCTCCTGTTCGTCACTCTTGGCCAACTATTACTTCAGAAACACTATGACGTCATATACTCACCAATCACATAAGGTCATGACTCTATGGAATACATTTTCCCAGAAATTGTGTTTAGTGACTAAAATAGTTATGATATTTGTGTATTTCTCACGTGATTATGTTATAATTGTATGGGAAATGAAGAATAACGTAGGAGTAACAGACGTCATAAGTTATGCAGAGAATTCTATATACAGTTTAAGGCATTTTATTAGTGATGACGTTTATAATATACAAATATATGAATAATGTTGACGCCATAGTCATGACGATTAACAAAGGATACGAGTGTAGGTGGGTTTAAAGTTACGACTTGTGAAGAAAACTCTCTACACAGTTAAGACATTTTATTAGCAATGATGACGTTTAATTTAGAATGATGACGTCTTATAAAACGTCTTTATCATGACGACTTACGCAGGATATGATTGTGGGAGGGGTTAGAGTCATCATTTATTAAAATTTAAGACATTTCTTTAATGACGACGTAGGATTCTTTTAAATTATGTCATATAAAACTCTTTAATCATTACTATTTACTTATGGATTGTGGGTGTAAACAAGTTTATTTATTTACTAAATGCTAATTTGTTGACGCTTTAACATTATTTAGAATATTTCGGTTGAATATAGTCAGTTGTGTATTGGTCCTAGTATTTTATTTAAGTCATATAGTATCCTGCTGGAGTTCAGAATTCCTAAAAAGTTAGTTAGACTTATACGAATGTGTCTAAATGGCACAAAGAGTAGGGTGCGTGCAGGCAAACAGTTTTCGGATACTTTTGAAATCCATAATGGGTTAAAGCAAGGAGATGCACTATCTCCTATACTATTCAATTTTGTACTAGAGCTCAATGGTATTAATAAGCTGTTAGTTTATGCTGAAGATGTAGTATTATTGGGCGATAGCAAGGAGATACTAAAGGCCAACATGCACATACTATTGAGTAACATTAAAAAATTGGGTCTGGAAGTAAATACCAATAAAAATAAATATATGGTCACACATAGAAATAAATTATATAATGGAAATGGACAGCTAATGACAAATGAGGTAAAATTTGAGTAAGTGGCTGAATTCAAATACCTAGGATCAATAATCACAAATAAGATTGAGATGCACAAAAAAACTAAACGTAGGCTCAATTCTAGAAATGCGTGCTATTATGCATTACAGAGACGCGACATCCCAACTCCTTTAAAAAAACGTCAAATTGAAAATATATAAAACTATTATTCTACCAGTTATATTAAATGGATGCGAAACATGAACTCTTACTTTAAGGGAGAAAGGAGATTACGAGTATTTGAGAATAAAGTTCTTAGGAAAATTTTTGGACCAAAGAGAGATGAACAGACAGGTGAATGGAGAAGACTACATAACAGTGAACTACATGGTCTTTATAGGAAGCAAGATGTAAAAAGAACAATTAACTCTCGTAGACTGCGATAGGCAGGACATGTGGCACAAATGCCAAATGAAAGACGTGCATGGAAGCTTCTTGTAGGAAAACCAGAGGGAAAACACCCAGTTGGTAGACCAAGAATGAGGTGACCATGATTTGAGGGAAGTAGATTATAAAGGGAATGATTGGAAAACATTATCTCAGGATAGGGATGTATGGAGAACTTATGTCCGCGCGGTCATGAACTTATGGGTTTGATAGTGCCAGTGAGTTAGTTCAGTTAGTTATTTATTGAACGAGCCCTTTAACAACTTAAGTCATTAACGTCACAATTCAAATCTGGGCGCGAAAGGCCAACAATGTTTTTCAGAGGCCTTTTATTTCAGGCGTGAAATCTGGGTAGATTTTTGGACAAAACGCGGAAAATAAGAACAACACTTATCCAGGAATAAATAAATATGTTAATAAATTGCAATGCCATTAATTCTTAATAATTCTACGTAACTAAGTTAATGTATAATGTAATTGTATTGATATCTAAGTGTAATATTATTGTTTTCTTTTTCGTTTTTAAACATCAACTTATTGTAACGGACTGTCAACAGCACACGTACGGCTTACTGCCCGTGCGATCCATATTTGTAAATAACATTGTATGTATCTTACTTTTACTTTAATAAAGTCCTTATGTGTGTGTGTGTATATGTTTATTACTTAAGATTTATATATATATATATTATTTACAAGACCAATATTTTAATTAAATATTAGGTCTAGAATATATATATATATATTATATATATATATATATATATATTGAACATAAAATTGAGCAGAACACTATGGATACAATTTTCCATACCTATGTTAGTGTTAGTACAGTAAAAGCTCCATATTCGCGGTTCCCTTATTCGCGTTTTCATTATTCGCGGGTTAAAAAAAATTGCGACACAGTTCCTGTATTCGCGCTAATTTCTTTTATTCGCGGATCCAGCCGGTATATTAAAAGGATTAGTATCCATTATTAACACATCGCCAACTTTTTTCTTTTTTTTACTGCAGGTATGTGCCAAGAAGACTTTTATTCAAAGAGCGAATCAAACCAAATGTACAAATTAATATAAAAGTAAAACAAACATTATTGTCACTAAGCCTCAAGTTCGTTGTTAAAAGCCACCTCCATCGTATTACACGCGCCGCTATATCCGTTATAAATGCCGCCCTCGCCACGATTGGTGTTTTATTATTTTTCAACTTGTCATTCGTTGCAATAATTTTGATTGAATAACACGTGTCTCTTCTGCTCTGTTGCCAATTAACGTCGAGTAAAAAAGAAAATTACTTCCGAAGCGGAAAAAAGTAGTGTTGCCGCTTAGAGTAAAAACAGAAATGCTTGACCGTTTACTAGTTGGCAAGTCGATTACGTCTATATCACGCTGTTTCAATGTTAATGAATCAACTGTACGATTCATCAAGAAATCCGAAGTCAAAATAAGGAGTTCTATCGCCGAATCACAGCTGAATATCAATCTGAATTGAAAGACCTTTTAAAAGCGACAAAACAGGAAAAAAAATTACTAACTTCTTCAAGCCCTTGTCTAAGCCTGACAGTAGTATTTAATAAAAAGTGTTGAAAATCTCTCATTAATTGATTTTATTTTGATAATTTTAATTTTATTTCGGAACCTTGGAACGTATCCCCTATATACCCACACAAATTTCATTCCATATTCGCGGTTTCTGTATTCGCGGCATATTTGCGGAACATATCCCCGCGAATAAGGAGATTTTACTGTATTCAATTTGTCTGGTGATTACGATGTTAATTTATGTTAAATTAGCAGACCTATACTGCTGTCGGTGTTAGATAAGTTATGACAACAACACATTTGAGCAGTTCAGAGGCAAAATAAAAGTGAAATCCTTGATAAAGTGGTAAGGAACATTGTATTCTAAATGTGTTGAATAATCTTTGTAGAGTGTCGTCGCTAGAAGACATCACAAGCTACTGGAGTGTCATTTAACGTACAAAGAAAAAAAAAGTGTCACTCCGAAGACAGTACATCGCCACTTTGCTTTAAGTGATTGTTGCAGAACATAGAAACAGTACAATCAATTTTAAACAAATGTAATGATTCTTTTGAATTTCTCTTTAGTTTAGTATCAACCTCATTTCGTAATTTCGCTTACCTTGTTAGCAAATATAAATTAAATACATGAGATTTGAACAAAAAACTGTGCATTATGCAGTATTATTGTTCTATATTTAAGATATAAAGGTTTTAGGACTGGGAGTAGCGAAAAATCACACAGTTGTTAAGGAGGAAGACATTTGCGGACTTCGTTTTTTTTTCCTATCAAACACGATGAAACTGATTATAGTCCATCTCTGATCAATTTTAATTATGTGATTAATTATTTCTGTGACAATTTTTTAATTATAAGAAATCAGGATAGACATGTTTCACTTATGAAGAGGTTATCAAAGAGAGCATTTACCCGTATTCATCGATGAAATGGTGCGGCATTAAAAGACTAATGATAATGCTACCTTTGCACGGTCAAAATACCGAGGTCATTTAATTAAATCATCGGGTAGGTAATACTTCATATTATGCATTCAATTTACCACCACCATTGATGAGTAAGGGTGTAGGTCATACATAGTCTACCATTTGGCAAGAGAAACTTATGAAGACCAGTAAAAGATGAATAGACCAGCAAAACAAAACAAGCGTTTTGAACCGGAACGGATCAATTTTGAGCGTTTTTATTAAAATTCGCTTTAACTTCTAAGGTCTGGAATCTTGGTTTGTATCCATAATATATATATGGCTCTACATTTATAACCAAATATCCTTTCATTTCATAACCTTCCTATACCCCTGGGGATTCTGGGTTGACTGAGTAGCTCATAATCTCCAGTTACCTTTCCTAAATCATCCATCTTATACAAACACCTACTGCTGGTCAGTGATCTAGGAGGTGCATCAATGCTGAGTAGCTGAGCTGTACTAATAAATAGTTAATACCTGGATATAAGACAGAAGGCATTACAACAGCCACCTGACCAGCAAGTCAAGACCCTTGGGAATTGGTTGGGTCGAAGCCTGGCGTCCTCAAACGAGGCCACCTCAGCTAGGGTATGGAATCCCAACAGAAGACTCCTGGTCCTCCAGGTTGAGGGTTAGGCTTGCGGCTGACGACCCATCCTGTAAAACTGTCTTGTTAGGAACCCAATTTGAAGCCTAGGAAAGAATGGAGAAGGATGTCTGGAGGAGGCTCATTGAGGAGGCGAAGGCATTTTTTGGGCTGTAGTGCCATTTAAGAAGATATATATATATATATATAGTTTGTTATGTTTAGAAACAGAGACACTATTTCTTAGGCCTACATATTTTATATAATTTATATAACGTATCGTTATTTTTCAGATGTGTGGCAGATAAATGTGTTCTTGTTGCAGTCAAGTGTATTTTATACCTACATAAAATCAATATAAAACTCTATACTAATAAAAATTGTTTATCGTTAAAATAAAATAACTCATTGTCTATGCAGTCTTATCGCAGCATGATTTATTACTTTTTTTAATGACACAAAGTTTTCTTATGGCATTTCTGGTATTCTCTTCTGGAATTGCCGAAATTGTAACCCACTTCTAGGTTGGGGCGCCTGGAAAGCGAAGTTACGTTATCCCGATAATATGATGGATGATAAATGAAAATGAAGCACAAAGAGAGCCCTTAAACTTAAACTTAATCTAAATTCCAGAACATGGATGCCGACAGGAATAATTCCCTTTAAAGAATCTGTGGTCTGACCAGAATCGAGCTCGGACATCATGAACTGCAGTCGAAGCTCTGACCACAATACCACTGGCCTCAAAATATGAACAAATAATGATTTTAACTCGATTTATTTTAAATAAATTATCACAAACTTACTAAATTTTATTGCATATACATTTTAATCTCGACGTAAAATTCGCGCATATGTGGATGGAATCGGTCGCGGTGAACTAGTGGTTACTACGTTCAACTCTGGTCCCGAGATTCGTGGGTTCAAACCCGGCAGGGGTCGACGAATTTTTAAGGGCGTAAATATCTTGAATATATTATTTCAGATGGGAAGTAAATCATAGGTTTATTTGACTTAAGTTGCGAGGCTAATGACCTGAATTGTTAAAGAGCTTCGTTGAATAAAATATTGCTTACCAGAACAGGCAACAAAATGAAGAATGCTGAGTGTCCATTAAAATACATGCTCATGGCCAGAAAACTATCATTCATACGTTATGAAGATACCTATATAACAATTATATAAACAAATTAAATTAAATTGACAAACAGTAACCTTAATACGCAAACATAGTTTTAGTAAATAATTGTAGCATAGGCCTATCACAGATTGTATATTTTTAAAGTGATCCCACTACAGGCCTCAGGAGGCCCTGGGGTAGTAGGAGGTTAAGGCTCCCACTTTTTCTTGACAATCGGCACTTTATGTCAGCCGGGTTGTCAGCCCTGCGTGACGGCCGCCTTTACCCCAGAACAAGCGTCTGGTACTCATTTCAGTTAGAGGCTGAGTCGATCCCAGGGTCATAGTGCCGCCAGAAGGTTTTGGTCAGTTTAAAAATCCTGACCCCACCGGGACTCGAACCCTCGACCTTCCGGCTTGTAGCGCAATGCCTTAACCACTACGCTACGGCGTGCCCCCAGATTGTATATTAGAACTTGGAATTTGAAGTGTTCAGAGAAAGAAGGAGCTAATTCCATAAATCATAAACCTGATATTTTGTACTATACTGAACTTTACCGACACACTTTCACAGGCTGTTCAGGAATGTTGAATGAGTATTTTGATATAAGGAACCCATGATCTCCGGTGACTTACTATAGACTAACGTATTATTGATGTATCAGACATGTAGCATGTACTTTGGACCGCCATAGGATGGATTCTGATAGATTTCATAGAAAAATTTAAAATTAATAAACTAATTAATACCTGAATAAGTTACTGTAAAAATCATAAACTATCAGAACCCATATTATCACGATCCTGGACAAAAATAATAGATGAAAGCATGTTATATATCTATATATCACGATAACCACTTATTCATTATATCAAAAAAGCTCAGCCTACTGCCTGAATAACCTGTGAAATTTATCGATAGAATTCTCTTCCTCTCTGTTGGCCTATATTGCTGGGGAGAATTAAATTCTAGTTTTATTTCAATGAGATATACTGAGTTTAGTTTTGAAAAAATTAAAAATTGCGGACGCTATAGAGCGATTTTTTAATTTTCACCAACAATCCTAATGATCCGATTTTACTCTTTAACGAACTCGACCTTATTTTTTAAATTTATTGCTATATCCCAAGTTTGGTTCCGAAGAAACAAAGATAACGGCCGATAGAGCGTTAAACACACCATATATATATATATATATACACACACCACACACACACCCTATATGCATTTTTGTCATGGATATTTTCGATATTCACTAGTTTAGGATCGAAGTAGATATTTATTTTTTTCAAATACCTTTTCACGAACGTTAATAGCTTTATTTCTTCAGAATTCTCTAAATTCCAGTAAAAAAACTGTAATATAAAATAACTATGTGGTATATAGAGTATTTACGTTTCACAAAATTTATTAATCTAATTCCTTCCCTCCCGAATCCTTAATTTGTTTTAGCTACTTAGGAAACATTTAGAACAAAATGGATTGGTGATAAAACAATTCACTGGCACTATTGAACCCACAGATCATGCCCGCACGGATATAAGCTCTGAATACATCCCTATTCTTAGCTAATATTTTCCATTCATTTCCCTATAATCCATTTCACTGAAATCATGGTTAATGTTATTTTCCTACCTACCTACTTGTCGTTTTCCCTCTGGTTTTTCCATTCATGTCACATTCCCTGTCAATCGCAGATTACGGGATTTAATGTTTCTTATTGCAACTAGTTTCCAATTAATAAAATGAAACTCACTGTTAATCAGTGTTCTCCATTCATCTGTCTTTTGTGTCTTTTGCAATCATAAGTGCTTTATTATCAAAATACTAGTACCACTTAAAGGAAAATGTCATGTTTTGACTTTTTTAAAAAGAAATTGAGTTATTTTTATGATTTTAAACTAGATGTATTGATCTATTTTATTCAAATTCCCCAAGACAAAATTAAATTACTTAATGCTGCATCTGATGGAAATGATTTAGCTGCTTTCAAAAAAGTCAGTTTACTGCTTCAGGAAAACTAGTCTAGGTGCGCGTTGTACGGAGTGGATAAAAGTTTCTATCCATTTTTTTTAAAGTTAACGATGATTTTTTTATACTAGCCTACTAATAAATTGAGTATTGAAGAACGAGTGGATGTTGTCGGTGTTTGATTGCGCTGATTAACGTATGAACAGGTTTTGAAGAAGAGTGTAGACGTAAATTTCACAAACTGGCGCCAACGCGAGCAACATCCGACTCCTTGTCAATAAATTTCAGAGGACAGGTAATGTAACTGATTCCCCACGTGTCGGTCGACCTGCAGTGCCGGAGGAGACTGTGGCACGGATTCGAGAAGCCATCAAAATGAGTCCTCAAATATCGATTTATAGTCTAAGTAAGGAGATAGATGTGCCCATAGCAACTGTGTTGAAGATAATGAAGTTTACGTTGAAAAAACGTGCTTATCACAATCAGGTGTTACACAAACTAGACGAGAGAGATTATGCAGCTATTATGACTTAACGACGGCTGTGAACCATGAAAACTTATTAAAAATATCCTGTTTAGTGCTAACCCACATTCCACACTAGCGGTAAAGTGAATATAAACACAATTGCGAGACACCACACACCACTTATGAAAAGCAAAGGGACATCCCGAAAGTCAATGTGTGCTTCGGCTCAACAAATAAATCGTTTACGGCCCTTTGATGTTCGCAGTAACTACCATTATAGGCAAGAAATATCAAGGCATGTTGACCGAGTTTCTGTAACCACAGCTTGAGCAGGATGGTATTATTGATAGTATCTTCTTTCAGCAAGATTTTACATTAACTGTTAAGCGGTCCCTACACGATCAATATTTACGTCAATATATTGCACAATATGGTCCCGCGCCGTAGCCGAGTGGTTAAGGCAGGAAGCCTTGGCGCAGAGCTACGGGACTTGCGCTGGTTCGAGTCTCCATGGGGGAAGAAATTTTCTCATGGTATTTCGGCCAGTATGGGACCGGTGCCCACCCAGCATCGTGAGGCATTTGGGTAGCTACAATAAGTAGCGGTTCCAGGTTGAGAAAACCAGCTATAACGGCTGGGAGACTCGACATGCTGACCACATGTCACCCCACCACTGGCTGATGATCATCTACCTCTGTGATTGACACATGTGGATATTAGGCCAGCAGCCCGCTGGTAGGCTAAGGGCCATCTAGGCCTGTCGCGCCAGGAGTTTATTGCACAATATTTTGTACAATAGTATTACTTGGCCAACCCACAAGGTGCCAATATTGATCAATAAATTAGTTCGCGGGTGATACTTGTGCAGTCAACATGTGGAATATAAGAAGAGAGAACACAGAACTGAACTTAGTATTGCGCAATATTGCCAACAGACGACGAAATATTTACTAGATTGTACAATAAAAATCAAACTGCTCAAGACCCTTAAACATTCGGTAAATGGACAAATTGTTAAATCATATTCTGGACCAATTTCTTTATCGCAGTTTTATGTTTTATGATATATTTTCTATTTCTATAGTGTTCTACCCTAGGGCAGCTCTTTCATGCTATCATACTATGCTTTGCAACTTTACTAGGGAATTATAGGTTGGTAGCTTTTGTTGCTTTTCACGCCGGGTATGATAATGTTGATGGCCAGATGATATTCGGGGGGCCTTTTCGGCCTCAAAGCTATCTGACATTTGTCTTACAGGTAAGAAAAAACTCGAGAAAATACCTCACCTAGGAAGGTTGTTCCGACCGGGCCCGCTGCGTGACAAGGGCTACCTCGAGACCACGGCAGTGGACTAATGATATTTTGTATGATAAATAATACAGTTTTAACTAATAGTAGGAATACTTATGTCAGGAAATTAAACCACTTTAGAATCAACGATACTGCTACCTTGCTTAGGATAAAAAAAAATACAATCCATTAGCGTTTTTCGTGACTTTCTGTACAGATGTCATATGACTATTTAGCTAAGTAAATATTTAGAGTGACCACTAAACATTAATATGACAAGAAAAACTGAAAATTAAAAAAAAAATAAAGTTGGGATACGTCCATTTGGCTAAGGACGATAGAATAGATCTTTCAGGTGGCAGTGCGAGGGAAGTCAGCTCTCCTAGTCTGAATATACAAATAGAAGAATAGAATGACTGATGTTCCTCTGATGATAATTCAGTATTTTTTTATGTTTATTTGAATCTGATGTACGATGATTAATGATATAATAGTTGGTTAATAATATTTTTACGATGAAAAACTATTGTAAACCTAGACTAGTTATATATATATAAAATTTACAAAAAAAAAAAAACAGAATATTTGGCAATAAATAGCAATTGAAGAGAAAATTTAATATTGGAAGAAGAATACAAACAAAGCAAGTGAACGAACAAAATATCTGGGAATAATTATGAATAAAATTTGAAGGTATAGGTAAAGAGAGCATAAAGCATAGAATTGAATGAGTAGCAAAATCATATCATCGTTAAATTCCATATGGTGGGATAACCATATTTGGAAACACGCAAAAAAAAAAAATAAAAAATATATATATATATATATATATATATATATATATATATTGGTGACACATTGGTGGAATCTGTTGCAGTGTATGGAAGTGAGATATGGACAATCAACAAGCACTACAAGAATACACTAATAGCTCTACAAATGGATTATTTACGCATAGGTGCCAGAAAGTCAAAATTAGAGCATGTCACAAATAAGGAAATTAGAGACATAATGGAAGCAGAAAAAAAAACATAATTGGAAGAATTGAGGAGAAGGAATTAAAATGGTTGGGACATATTTTAAGAATGTAAGATGAGCGATAGCCGAAACTACTATATCAATAGCAACCGAGCAGAAAGAAGAAAAGAGGGAGATCAAAGTTAACATGGAAGGAAAGCATGAAGATAGTAATGCAAGCAAGAGGGTTAAGCATTGAAGATGCCCAAGATCGTAGGCTTTGGAGGTTTGACACGGGAAGACGGCAACAGCTGTAAAAAACCCAAAGATATATATATATATATATATATATATGGAATGTAGTAGTATAACAAGTGAGTAAAATCGCAATGCTTTGCACTCTAAAACAGTACAGTAACTACTCATCTAATGTATATTTAGAGGCCTGTACTATCATATTATTTGGTTTTATGTATCTATGATGGCGTAGCCCATTGTTGAGCCATAGCCTCTCCTTGTAAGGAGTTACTAGGCCAAGTTAATTTGCTCACATGTCATGGATGGAATGTGGTCAACACACCGACCCAATGAGACATCTAACAGGCAACTAAGGTATTACTAGGACGTTGATGTCGGTAAATTTTGCTTAGAGGCCTCTTTATTCAGGCTTAAGGTTTTCAGACTCGGGACCCACGGGTTAAAGTTCCTCCCGGAGTACTTGCTCCTTGGATTTTTCCGATCTAAAACAATTAATCGATCCCGGCCGGGTTTGTGCCCGCGACCCTCGGAACTAGAGTCAAGGAGCATAACAACTAGTCCACCGCTACCGACTTAGAAGATGTTTTTTAGAAAAAATGAATGGAAAATTTAAATATACATTTCAACTTCAAATTGAATATCTCAGAATCATCCAAATGTCACGTAAACTAGTTTACCACTAATCCCTTCAAATCTTAACTAGAAGAATTGTCGTTATATATATATATTCGAAGCCCCAGGTTTGTCTTTCGACATTCCTGGTTTCTCTCCTGGCATGGCGTACTTGTAACCCACTTCTGAGGTTGGGGCGCCTGGAAGGCGGGGTTACGTTGCCCCGATGATATGATGGTTGATGATGATGATAATGGTGCGCCAGGAGAGTCCCTAATCCTAAGCTTAACCTAAGATGAATATGAATGATGATGATTGCGATGGCCATATGATTTCGGGGACCGTTTGGGCCTTAAAGTTTTCCTGACATTTGTCTTACAGGTGAGGAAAACCCCCGATAAAAACCTCACCCAGAAAAACTGTCCCGACCGGGGATCGAACCCGGGCCCGCTGCGTGGAAGGCAGCACGCTACCCCGAGACCACAGCGGTGGACGTTTTATATATTTAGATTGGCAGATATTTAATACTGATTTGATCCATGATTTCCCAAACAAAGTCTCGGATCTACTTCTATCAATAGAACTTGGACTCTGATAGAATGACCTTGTTGGTTTTTAAAGGAAAAAGGAATGGTGGGCGTGATTCACTTGCTTTCTTTATTCAAGCATGATTCACTTCAGTACAAGAACTACAACCTTGATCGTGTGACATTTTGTTTTATACAGAATAACTAACATTTATTAGTTGTGAAAGCAAAATTCTTTGTGAAATTAATTCTACGGGAATAACCATATCTCCCAGTAAAAGTAATATATTAAGTCGCCACAGCAAAAAGGATGTAAGTTATTTGTACACCTTTTCAGGAAATGCATAAGTTAGCATATATTTTTAGTGACGTTCTTTCTCGCCCGCGATGATATACACTGATGTACAATTTCCACTAAAATGTCCTTAATTATTATCACTAGAGTAAAATATTTTTATGCACTAAAAATTAAGATTTCCGGTATGGAGTTAACGGTCTCCCATCAGGCGCCTCCCCAGGTGGTGGATAGGGGAATGCTCACCAGATATGACGGTACCAGAGGAATAAAATACACGGGGTGGACTAAACTCTGACTCATGCTGCCTTGTAGCATAAGGCGTTGTTTTTCCAGAGATTAGGGAAAAGTAAAAGCAGGATAAAAAAACTACCTGGTCCTCCAGGTTGGGGGTTGGGCATGGGAATACTAATAAAATTCATATCAAATTCCGTTGAGGTGAATAGTCATACGATAAAAGTTAAAAATTAAAATGTACCTGTTGGCAGGTGCCGTCGTCCTCATGGGAATAGGGACTTCATCCCGGAAAACACAATTATTGCTACGAAACATCAAGAATATGTGAAATCTGGCCTGTCACCATATTGCAAGTAAACAGTTAAAATTTTTAAAACAAGGATGCTGCATAATTTGGGATGAAAAAGTGAAAGAATCACACTCAGGACAAACGGAAAAAACTTCTCGAAAATGCCAAGTCTCAGAGACGAATTTTTGCTCTAAATATGATGATGATAATGAAGATGAAAAGTTAAGATTGAAACACAGATTAATATAATGTTTATGAAAATGGAACATAATTTTGTTTTCTGATACAAAAGTATAACGTATAATATTGTTAGATCCTACAGAAAACATGAATATATCTATAAAACTGATTGAAGAACAATTCTTACGAGGACTTATTATATAATGTTGCAATCTTAACTTTTAATGCATAAAACACTGGTCCGATAATAATCCATCTCACATGCGTATTTCCAGTTCAGCTGTCTGCTTACTGTGACAGGATATAACCAAAGATTCTAAACACGTGGCATTGGATGTTAATTAACTAACTCACTGCACTATCGAACCCGTAAGTTCATGGTCGCGCGGACATAAGTTCTCCATACATCCCTATCCTTAGCCAATGTTTTCCAATCATCCCCTATAATCTACTTCCCTCCAAATCATGATTAATGTTATTTTCCCACTCATTCTTGGTCTGCCAACTTGACTTTTCCCTCTGGTTTTCCTACAAGAAGCTTCCATGTCCCTCTTTCATTCCCTATTCGTACTACATGTTCTGCCCGTCGGAGTCTACGAGACTTAACCGTTTTTTATATTAGCTGGTTTCTGAGGCAAATAATATTGCATTTTAGAATATTTTCTTAATGAACTCATGTAGATGGGCTCAGCTTAAAATTAAGTTACGCTGTCCAGGATGTCTCAGGATCGTTACAGCCAACCCTCGGGAGAACCTTTACTTAATTTGACACACTTGAATAAATGTCAAATTAGATATTTCCTGTCTTTCTGTATCTAAAGTTGAAATCAACACGTCGGCTTATTGTTTTACAGCCGTAGCGAATGCTAAAGCGATATTCTTTTCCTGGGAAACTAGGAGGACTGGTGAAATTGTCTCACACTGAGAATAACTACGGTCGCTCTTTTCGGTGCCGGGGATCGCCCCCCCCCCCATGGAGCTGGACAGTCGCAGAGTCGATGCCCATCTGTGTTATTTAAATTGATGACCGACTTCCGATCTCATTAGTAAATTATTGTAAGTTGGACCTAACTGGTGCAACTCAATTAGTTACCCAAGAGCCATGAGGTGAAACCCCACTTGGAACTCGGAGACCAATAGCGTTTCCTAAATTTAGTTTAAGTAGAGTAGGGGAAGACACATCCCTCTCACCTTCGGGTTTTTACAGTTGCTGCCGTCTTCCCGTGCCAAACCTCCAAAGCCTACAGTCTTGGGCATCTTCGATGCTTAGCCCTCTAGCTTGCATTACTGTCTTCATGTTTTCCTTCCTTGTTAACTTTGGTCTCCCTCTTTTCTTCTTTCTGTTCGGATGCCATTCATATAGTTGCTTCGGCCATCGCTCATCTTTCATTCTTAAAACCTGTCCTAACCACTTTAATTCCTTCTCCTCAATTCTTTCAATTATGCTTTCTTCTGCTTCCATTATGTTTCTCATCATCATCATCATCATCACTCCAAGGATTAGGCAATTGCCCGTTCCGACTTCATAATGCATCAGCCCAACGTCTTCTAGGTCTTCCAACATCACGTCTTCCTCTTGCTTGATAATTTCTGGCTAACAATGGATATCTCTCCTTACTCATTCCATCCATATGATCAATCCATTTCTGTCTGTAATTCGTGACCTTATCCAATAAAGGCTGTACTTTCAATTCTTCTCTTATATCCTCATTTCTTATTCTATCAAGTCTTGTACATCCTTTTACTTGTCTTAGGAACCTCATCTCCGCCGTCTGTATTCTATCCTTCTGTTTTTTCACTGGAGCCCAAGTTTCACATCCATACAATATTGTGGGAACCGCCATAACATTATACATTTTAATCTTGGTTTCTTTTCTAATTTTATTTATGAATGTTCTCTGTATTGTTCCATACACCGTCTGAAATGTATTTATTTGGAGTCAATATCTCTTTCCACATTGTAGCCAATATCATATTATCAATTTATCTTACTGAGAAGCTTCATGGAATTATGTTTCTAATTTCCTTATTTGTGACATGTTCTAATTTAGACTTTCTGGCACTTCTGCGTAAATAATCCATTTATAGAGCTATTAGTCTATTCTTGTAGTACTTATTGATTGTCCATACCACACTTCCATACATTGCAACAGATTCCACCAATATTTTTCCAATATCTTTTTTTGTGTCTTTCCAAATATGCTTATCCCACCATATGGAGTTTAACGATGATATTATTTTGCTACTCAATTCAATTTTATGTTTTATGTTCTTTTTGCGTATACATTCAATGTTATCCATAATCATTCCCAAATATTTAGTTTGTTTCACTTGCTTTATTTGGATTCCTTCTTCCAATATTAAATTTTCTCTTTCATTGCTATTTATTGTCAGATATTCTGTTTTTGTAAATTACTGTGAGACCCCATGATTCATATGCGTTTTTCACCTTTTTATCACGAAGTCCATATCAAATTTGTCTTGAGCTAAAACCAGTTGATCATCGGCAAATTGTAATGTCAGCAAAAATCTGTTGCCTATTGGGATACCCATACCTTTGCAGCTTTGTTTCCATTTCATTAATATAAATTCTACATAAATATTAAATAAAATTGGTGATAGACTGCACCCTTGTTTCAACCCCTTTGTGGTTTTTATAGGATTAGACAATCCCAATTATATATAATAATTAATTTTGGCAACATGGTTGAGGGTGGTGACAATGTTAAGACACGCCCTTTTAAAAATGTAGAATGAGTGTTTAACCAATCAGAAAATTGGTTTTGGTAAATTATTTTGTAAGATCCAGTTTGGATATGTGCTGGGATATGTGGAGAAAAACGAATGTGATAACGAGAGGTATCACTTGTTCGGTTAACCTCGCCACCCGAGGTCGCTCGCAAGTCGGCCTGCGAGATTTTGGCCGCATAAATAGTGATAAGGCCAGAAGTCTCGGCCAAACAGAAGTTATATAAATAAATAAATAAATAAATAAGTTTACTAGCCTTCACGTGGCTGAGTGCATAATAAATTTGCCTATTATATTACTCAAAGAAGTCGAGTGCTTACTGCGACAATTATAAATTTTATTCCGAAGAGATAATTCCGGAATCTCATATTTTAAAGGCATATATCCAGCTGCATACAGCGTGTGTAATACAACTGTAATAATTGTGTCCGTGCTTTAAGTAATCAATAAATACTGAATATTGATATTGGTGTATATCTTGGAAAGTCTCCTGCTGCACTTATATTCTTTTGTTCGCTCCTCCCCTCCCATGACGGAAATCCATTCCCTGAGATTAAGAACCCTTTATCTACCGCCTAAATTTCCCGCTACATTTCCCATAAAGATCATGTAGCTCACTGTTATGAAGTTTTCTCCATTCACTTGTCTGTTCATCATTCTTTGGTCCAAATTTCCTAAGAACTTCATTCTCAAATACTCGTAATATTTTTATTCATTTAAAGTAAGAGGCCATGTTTCGGATCCGTACAGCGGAGGAAAATGGTATAAAGGCACTAATTTTTAGTAGTAAAACAACCTGAAATATTTATGCAAATACCGTATGTGTATCATAGATTACATATAATTATCTAGGACATAATTTCATACAGGTCTCCACAGTTTGTATTTATTATATACGTAAATATTACGTAAAAACTAAGAAAACGCTGTCCTAGGGGTGGAAATCAGTATAAAGGCAGGTCAACTTCTGGCTCTTACGCGGACATGAATGTAAACAAAACACTGCAGTTACATGGAGAAGACGTGTCTGTGAGCATCGTTCATCAGTTACAAGTCAGTAGTACGTACAATGCCGCGTGGAAAGCCTCTATCAAATGAAGAGAAAGCAAGAGTTAGTGCCTTCAAGGAGATGGGCCTTTCCAATCGACAAATAGCCAAATAGCTACGAAATTGGGACGTTCAAGATGTGTCATTGATAATTTTGGAGCGCACTAAACATGTAATTTACGTAAAGCAAAAGGCAAGAGTATGTTTTCTTCTCAAATCCAGGCTGATTTGAAGTTGTCATTAACAGCCAGACGAGTAAGACAAATTCTGTCAGAAGACTAGAACCTAAAATTCAAAAAAGTCTTAGTAAACTACCTCTGAACAATGCACATAAGAAAGCTAGAATGACTTTTGCTGAAGAACACATGTCCTGGACCCCAGAATGGAATAAAATAATATTCAGTGACAAGAAGAAGTTTAATCTGGACGGGCCTAATGGCTTTCAGTATTACTGGCACGACCTCCGAACTGAAGAGCAAGTTAGAATGAGTAGAAACTTCGGTGGTGGGGGCGTTTATGATTTGGGCAGCATTCTACTTTAAAGGAAGATCAAAACTGGCATGGATACCAAGATGAATTCTGGGTCCTACACTGAGGAGCTTCTGGAGTCCGAATTGATACAAATGTATGAGGAATTTGGCGAATATCTAATTTTTCAACAAGATAATACTTCCACTCACGTGTCTGCCAAATCAAAGGAGTGATTCAGGAAGAAATAAATACCTCTTTTGACGTGGCCAGCCAGAAGTCCTGATTTAAACCCGATTGAGAACTAAGGGGGATCCTGGCAAGGCGTGTGTATCGCAATGGACGGCAGTTTGGGATAATGACTGAGCTGAAAAATGCTACTCGGGAAGAGTGGGCTTCAATCTCAGTGGAAGAAATAAACATCCTCATGAAGTCAATGCTAAAGAGAATCTTCCAAGTAATTAAGAACAATGGAGGTTCACTAAATTTTAGAACTTTGTTGTAAACTTTGTACTCAGTCTTTTTGGTTTAATCTGTGAAATACACAAAGTGTCTTTATACTAATTTCCACCCATATGTGACAGTGGTTTCAGTTTTCATGTACTTTTTTGGACGAAATGGATAATTAATTTTGACATTATTTGTGTTGTGTTTTATACTTAACCACTTCTTAAGTAAGATAGAAAAATGCCAAAGAAAGAGTAAATAAACTTGTGTTCACACTTCTAACAAGTGCCTTTATACCAATTTCCTCCACTGTATAATATACGTAACTGGGAGAATACCAGTTTTATAAACTATCAGTTTAATGTTTTTTTGAAAGAGTTGGAACGACAAGAGTCCTTGTAATACATAATAGAATGTATTCCCAGGATTGGGTCTATGTTTAATTTTTTGTGCATCTCATTCCTACTTGTTATTATTGTTTCTTGTTATTTGAATTCAGCAGTTTTTTTAAAAATTTCCCTCATTTGTCAATAATTGTCCATTTCCATTATATAAGACATTGTCGTGACCTGGCACTCGGGTAGATCAGACAATTTGAAGGTAGGATTCGTTGGGAGTCCAAGAACTCCAGTGAATGCAGAACTTGATTTAATATATTTATTAAACACGACGATTAAAAAGTTACAATATTGTGTCTCTAACTGTCATAGAGACAGAGGTCGGAACCATGAAGAATAAGCCGTGATGCCAAGGGCATCAGCCGTTATAAACCCTCTGATAAGCGGGCGTGGCATGGTCGCTGAGTTGGAATGTATCACCCTCATTTCCAAATAAGGACATATCTCTTCTAAAGTTACGTACGAAGACTGGAATTTACCAGCCATGTTATCTTACAGTATTCAACTAGGGGATGGAGAGTAATCTTATCTTGACTCGACGCCCCTGTATTAGACTCGGGGATGGTGAGTAATATTATCCAAACTCAACGCCCCTGCCTGTTTCAACTTGAATATCCACATGTAATTATTATTATATATTAGAGTGTCCAGTACGCAATTTCCCTTCATAATATAATATAAATACATTCTGATTGTTAATTCAATACTTTAATATATATATATATATATATATATATATATATATATATATATGGATTCTATGCTATTGGCTAACAGTGCAATAATTAATTAGTATATGCGTAATAATGCTACAGCCAGCACACTTCCGCCCTTAAGATAAAGCAATGGAGCTTAATTTAAGCTTCTTTCTTTACTCTATTAGGATCTTGAGATTTATTATTACTATTACTTACTTAAGTAATTTGCAAATGTATGAATAACCTAAAAGAGAACAAGTTACGCATAAATGTGAACGTTAAACACAGTAATGGAATATTTGCGAACTTGCACTGGACACGTCTATTTGTATTACCCTTTACCTAAAATAAAAGAAAAACATTACATATTAATGACATCAATAAGTGATCACAAGTTACATAGGCCTATATGTTATAAATACATTGTTATATATATATATACTTTTCGAACATAGTAGTTACTGTGTAGTATTGCTTTGATTTCTCTTTTTCAAACGTCTGTCCAAGTTCCTTTATATATTTGTTATTTCTTTACTTAATTTATGATGCACTTATTATTTCTCGTGGTCACTTTCAATTTTTTTATATTTTTTTTACTCGGTTGCACACATCTATTGTTCTTATCACTATGTTCTCCACTGAAGGACACGGTTTTTTCATTTTACTCGCGGACCTCGTACGAGATACGATCGGAGCCTCTTCTTCTTTAGAATCTTCGTCATCTATTGCTGTGAAGTCCTTGGTTCGGTCTCCGCATGTGATAGGTAGTGACATAGTGCTTCCGTGATAAGGAACATTGCCCGTGTGTATAGTTTGTTGTAAAAAGCAATGTTTTCTCATACCATCGATACAATCCATGGGTTGCCAGTTTTTCCACAGCCAAAAACCAAATTTTCTGCAAGAGCTGCAACAACAGCAGCTACAGCAAACTGCGATGAAGATTACGGTGGTCAGTATACCTAAGGTTGCTGCCCATGACACAGCCTAATTTCATTGAGTGCTCTAATTTCCATTTCTCATCATTAATCGTATCGTTAACTTCATCAATTTTATGGCTCGTTACTTTCAGATCATCTGTATGCGAAAGGACATTACTCATTGGAAGGTTTAGTTGAATTTTATCAAGGTATTTCAATTGGTCAAAGGTTAGACAAACAGTCAAAGTCAATTGGGAGGATAGGAGTGATATCAGGAATGGTAAAATTTTTGGAGATAGTAGAATATGCATAAATCGTAGTAAGAGCACTGTAACCTTTACATACTGGGTTCAGTCTCAGTTTTCCTCGTCCTTTCAATGTAATGGATTGTGGAGCTTCGTTAGGGCACAGGAACGTGAAGATCTCGGGTATTGGCGTCACGTGAAGGAACTCGTTCCCCATTAGCCTTAACCATAGTGTGTTCTTAAGTTCCATCATGCGATGTAAGCATGAACTCGGGACCGCCGTCGTCGATGGATGCACAAGTGTTGCTTCGCAGTCTATACCCTCTTTATAGATAAGTATTGGCTCCATTTCCTTGCAGACATGTTTAAATTTATTTAATTGGAAGCATGTATCGATTTGGTATTGTGTTCAATTTTGCGTAATGGATCGCTGATAATGTAGTCCTTTGTAGTTTCTAAGCAGATGTACTTGGACGTATCTCCTTGTTGTCCTTGGGTGGGAAGGGAATGATACGGTATAAATGATAATGCTCAGGTAGAAGTAAGGGAACTTCAATAACATAGACAAGATACTTATCTTGTAGGTAAATGTGTGTGGAAATTATTTGGATTAGTTCTTGAGATGGGAGGTTAACAGGGTAATCAAGTCCACTTAATGCTTGTTCTTTACTCATCAATTTTCTTATCTTTGATGGGGTGATAATTTGTGCCTGCAATGTGCCATCTTTAGAATGAATAATCGCCTCAACAATCAGATTAAAAAATCGCGAGTACTTTCTATTGTCCGTTCAATTTGCAATACGTGTTCCGATAATATAGATATCGATTGAGTTTCGTCATATATTTCAGTAGTGATATTGTTTACATGTTGGGTTAATCTTGTTAAACCACTCTTTAAAGTTTTCTCATTCCTATCAACATCTCGCAATGTTGAATTAAATGATGTTACAGCTGATTTTATAACTAACATCTGGTCTTTTGCTATTCTAATAAAATCTTTTTGCTCACCTTCTAGCTCGTTAATCTTTCCTGTATAATACTCGGCATCTTCACTACTTAATGTTCCAAAAAGAATTTTAGTAATTTGGCCTACGAAATTAAACACACCTCGCTTCTTACGAGTACTACTTGGTTCGTCTTCTGTGTAGTCTACTACAATATTCTTAAGTTTTCGATCTGTTTAATTTTATTGTTAATGTATGACTTAAAAGAAATACAATCTGTATAGCGATACCAAGATCGACTCTTTATTGACTCGCAAAAATTGAAAACATAATTTAGAATGTTGTTTTACTTGGTTTAAAGAATCTTTAGCCTCCTGCATATTTATGTAAGTTAATAATTTCCATTGAGATGAGTAAAGTTGTACGTAACCTCGTGTGTCAAAATAAACATCCGCGGTTTTGTTGATGGTTTGTGTTCGAAACCTAGTGGGAGTACTGATGGTAGTACAAGGACTAGGTTAATGAGTATCGGCAGAATCATCCTGCAAAGAAGAGGAAAAATAAGGTTTCACTCTGTTTGCATGTACTACTTGAATCTTACTTTTTATTTTAGCTACCCTTGAATTCCTATTGTTGTAATTATTCTTATTTCCTATGAACTGTAGTGCAAGTGTACCGTTATCATTGACCTTTACAATATTGTAAGGTCCTAACCATGGACAACTTAGTTTCTTAGACACTCCAACCTTTGTTGCGTCGTTACTTAATAAAATCTTCATACCTTTCATTGAATTCTACATGATTCGCTTTATTTTTATCGTACTTTTCTTTTTGACCTTCTTTTATTTTCACTAAGTTTCTTTTTGCAATGTCATGTGACACTTGTAACCTATATCTGGTATCAGCTATTAAATCATCATAATTATATAGTGGGGTAGTGGGGAGGTTTTTGCAACGCTCCTGGAAGATTAGCTAATCTACCGTACAATAATTCAAATGGAGTATACTTTGTAGCTGTATGTGGAGTGATATTGTAAACAAACGTTGCGAATGGGATCCATTTTTCCCACTCTGCCTGCTTATCCGTACAAAAACAACGAAGATATTCTACTAACACTTGTGTGACCTCTCTAGTGACCGTTGCTTTTAGGATGGAAAGCTGATGTTGTAATTTTATTAATCTTAAATGATTTACACATTTGTTTCAATAGATTACTCGTAAAGTTAGCGCCCTGGTCACTTAAATAATTTGTGCAATTCCATGCAAAATACATATCTTTGTAACGAATGCTTCCGCTACCGTATTAGCTTCCTGGTTTAAAATTGGGATCGCAATAATATATTTAGTGAGGTTATCCTGACAAGTCAAAACATATTTACATCCGTTTTCTGTCATCGGTAAGGGTCCTACTATATCAATCGCTACTTTTGCCCACGCTTCTGATTGCGTATCTGTGATTGCTAACTCTTGCCTTGTTAACGGCCTTGTAGCCTTGTTTCTCTGACATACATCGCAATTTCTTAAATAATTTTCAATTTCTGTTTTCATATTTTGCCATGAAATATATAGTTTTATTCTTTCGTAGTTCTGTGAACACCTTGGTGTCCACCAATAGGGCACTCATGCATTTCTTTAATTATGTTTTGTTTTCGCTCATGTGTTAACTCACTTTCATTTATTAAGAGACAGAGATTCGAATCTCTAGATAAAGCATCCGCATTTGTATTTCTTTTTCCAGCTTTATATTGGATATCATACTGATACTCTTCTAACAAGAGGCGCCATTGAAGCAACCTCGAACTCGGGTCTTTGACATTAAAGATCCATGTCAATTGCTTATGGTCTGTTACGATTGTAATATGGCGTCCTAAAAGATAAGGTCTGAAATGATTGCATCCCCATACTATAGAAGTAGCTCTTTTTCCGATACAGTGTAATTTTTCTCATGACTGTTAAGTGTCCTTGACCCATATGCAATTGGCAAATCTTCTCCTATCTTACCTTGGCTCAATATGCAACCAATAGCATTTTTACTTGCATCTGTTGTCAAAATGAATGGCCTTGTGAAATCTGGGTATTGAAGTAGTGGTGGGTTTACTAATTTTAACTTTAATGCATTAAAAGCTTCTCTTCCTTATCTGTCCATTTAAACGAAACGTCTTTTTTTAATAGCTCGGTCAACGGCCTTGCTAATGAACTGAAATTTGGAATAAATCTCCTATAGTAGCCTGCTAGTCCCAAAAATGATTTTATTTCTGTCTGCGTCGTCGGAGCCGGGAATTGAACCACAGACTCGACTTTCTTAGGATCTGGTTTAACACCGTCTCCTGACACAATATGTCCTAAATAAGTTAATTCTGTCTTTAAGAACTCACATTTATCTGGCTGTAATTTTAATTTATACTGCCGAAACCTATCGAAAACACTTCTTAACTTCTCATTATGCTCCTCTATTGTTTCTCCGTACACGATCACATCATCAAGGTAAACTAATCTTTAATACCAACAATTAATCCTGATAAAACAGTATTCATTAACCTTTGGAAAGTCGCGGGCCCTGCCTTAAGCCCAAATGGTATCCTAATATATTCATAATGTCCTGTAGAAGTACTAAATGCTGTCTTTTTCCTATCACTTTCCGCAATTGGAATTTGGTGATATCCGCTCGCACAATCAAGAGCTGTAAAATATCTTGACCTACCTAGTTTGTCTAGAATGTCCTGAATACAAGGGAGGGGGTAAGAATCACCTATAGTTACGTCATTTAATCGGCGAAAATCAATACATACCCTGTATTTGCGTTTATTGGAAGCGTCCATCTTTTTTGGAACAACTAAGATCGGAAAGTTGTAAGGACTCGAACTCGGTACTATGATTTCGTCCTCAACATTTGTTCTATTTGCCTTTGTACTTCCGCATTTTGCGCTTCGGCGATACGATACGGTTTTACATGAATGGCACGTTCAGGGGAATATCTGGTGTTGGGATAGAATGGACCGCACCTGTGTCGTCTCAGTAAGCTTGTCCCCTGGCAGATGAAAGATATCCACATACTCGTGACATAGTGACCTTATGGATTCTTTCCCTTCTAATACGTGATCTAGTCTCAGCTGTTCATTAAGTAATATATGTCTTTTTTCGTTTGATTTATTTTTAGATTGAACGTTTACAGCACAAAAGAATTGGGTAGGGGGTCTCTCGTATTTTTAATTCAACTGGACCTAGCTCACTTTCCTTTTCAGTGGTATTAACAATACAAACATTTACTTTATTATTCTGAACTGTGGTCAGCACATAGCCTATAAAAATACCCGGTTTAATTTCTTGCCAAGATATCGCCTCTCTCATTTAATGGAAGTTCGACAACCCTTTCTGTTCTGGGAGGGATCTTTATCACAGCCTGACCTGACTTAAAGTTTAATTGTACGTCATACTCTTTCAAAAAGTCTTGGCCTATCACGACGTCAAGGTTTTGTGGGAGGTCAAGCACAACATAAAAGTTATGAATACACTTAAATTTATTATGGTACACTGGCATTACAATTCTACCTACTACATCTAGTGTAGATCCTGTCACACCCTGTAGTATCACATTCACCTTTTCTATATTTGGCACATTTACTAGAGAGTTGTATCGAACGAGGGACACTTGCGACCCTGTGCCAACGAGTGTCCGACCACACTTTAAATTACCTCCTCGGAGATTGATTACCATTAGATCATCATTATGTGAACACCCTTGGTTCACATCCAAACTCAACACACTGTGTTTTAACTTCCTTTATCTCATTTTCGTGTACACTTATTTCCTTTACCGTACTTATTTGAGTTACCTGTTTTTCATGGGATCCCATCTCTACTACGCAACCGGCCTCTTCATCTTCGGATAACCCCGGTTGCTTGGGCTCCGTCAATGAGAGTTTCCCTGCCGGCCCTGTGCACGACAGTCCTTTGTTTCGTGTCCCACCTTGGAACACGTCCTACACCGCGGAGAGTCTCGGCACTCCTTGGCAATGTGCCCTTCCTTCTGGCACTTACAGCAAGTGACATTTATTCGAAAAGACCTATCTTTCCTGTCACTACTTCCTCGGTAATCAGTTCGATCTCTCTTTACAAAGTTATTAGTTTTCTGTGGCACACCCTGTTCCTTATATCTACCTGACAATATTGCGCTTTCTTCCTCTAAAGCAACCTCGATTGCGTTAGGGAGAAGCATGCGTTCGTCCCTAGCTCTAACTACAGTCTGAATTCTTTCCTCATGTAGACCCTGTATAAAACAAGCTTTCGTAATATATTTTAAAAATGCTATCGCACCTTCATGATGTCTGTCGGGCAAAACTCTAATCATGGCTTCAGTCCATTCAGTCGACATAGTGTGTATTCTACTGCCCCAATTTGCAACACCTTCACTTGATCCTTGTTTGCTATTAAATAATTTACATGCGAAGAAATCTATTGTCCTCCGCACTGTATAGTTTTCCTCAAAATTTGTTTTATATCTTCCCAACTTGACCTATCTGACCTAGCCAATAATTTTGTTTTAGCATCACCCGTTATTTTGGACTCAACAAATTTAAGCATCAAATCATAATTATCTGGATTAATGACTGAAATAGCAGTCTCGACATTTGAAATGAATTCTCTCAACTCTGATTTATTACCATTAAACGGTTTATTAATTAATTTATTAATGGCCTGAGGAACACTGATATAGTTAATTTCATCGTTATTAATAAGGGAATCGACGCCTGCGTTCTGTAATGACATATTGCAGCACTAATATCAAAAGACTAATTTAGAATAATAGCACTGAATTTAAGAAACAGGTAGATGAGTATAGACTTGATTATCCTGGGCTTACCTTCAGGTTTTTAGGAGTGGAGGTTGAACAGGGACCCTCGGGTTATTGATCAGCCTCGTTGTTGTTCTTATTCACTGTAGCCGTCCGCTCAGCTCGGGAATGGTCTTGTGGAGTGGTACCATCTCCTCGAAGATCTCTCCAGTTCTCGAACCTATGAACCGTCGCTAACGATCCCACCGCTGCCACCAGAGTTTTTGTCGTGACCTGGCCCTCGGGTAGATCAGACAATTTGAAGGTAGGATTCGTTGTGAGTCCAAGACTCCAGTGAATGCAGAACTTGATTTAATATATTTATTAAACACGATGATTAAAAAGTTACAATATTGTGTCTCTAACTGTCATAGAGACGAGGTCGGAACCATGAAGAATAAGCCGTGATGCCAAGGGCATCAGCCGTTATAAACCCTCTGATAAGCGGGCGTGGCATGGATGCTGAGTTGGAATGTATCACCCTCATTTCCAAATAAGGACATATCTCTTCTAAAGTTACGTACGAAGACTGGAATTTACCAGCCATGTTATCTTACAGTATTCAACTAGGGGATGGAGAGTAATCTTATCTTGACTCGACGCCCTTGTATTAGACTGGGGGATGGTGAGTGATATTATCCAAACTCAACGCCCCTGCCTTTTTCAACTTGAATATCCACATGTAATTATTATTATATATTAGAGTGTCCAGTACGCAATTTCCCTTCATAATATAATATAAATACATTCTGATTGTTAATTCAATACTTTAATATATAAATGGATTCTATGCTATTGGCTAACAGTGCAATAATTAATTAGTATATGCGGTAATAATGCTACAGCCAGCACAACATTGGCTGTTAAAGATATACAAATAAGAATGAAGTAAAGCAGTGTTTTTTTTTTATATAACCAAAGCGTCTTTCAATGTATAGCCTACAGGATGGAGGAGTTGATTCTTAGCAACTAGATTGTTGCGTGTTAGAGATGACACTATTCAGATGAAGCTAGTGAAGTGCCACTTCACTTAATTATTTTATTCACTCTTATTTTGGGCAATCATATTCCCGCGCGCTAGCTACCACTGGGTTGAATTTCCTGATTCGGAGTGCTGGAGTGTGAGGAACGTGGAGGGTGAAGATGAAGCTATAATTTTCTGTTTGATTCCAATGTGTACATCGGTTTCCATGGCAACGAAGATGAAGCCAGGATTTACCTAAGTCCTCCTGCGAGACTAGAAAGAAACTAAAAGCATGGCGTTCGGTAGCATTAACCATAATTTCAACACTTTTTTTTGTTTCGTTTGAGTTATTCAATTACATTTTTTAAAGAAAGTACCTTACAGTGCAGGTCACAGGAGTTGTAACATCCTTCGGGTATTAGAAAATTATTTTTGCATTCTTCAGTATGTGAAATAATTGTCAGAAGAGAGGTTTTAGTATAAGATTGCAGGTTGCAATTTATATATAAATAATTTATAAATACAATTTGTTAATTAATACAATTACTGAAAAATCTTGCAATGGCAAATAATGAATGTATGCAATGATATGGACAAGGCCACCTACTTTATTTTCACTTATTTTTATGTGAACTTTTCTTAAGGGAAATGAGATAAAATGATTCCATTACAGGCCTTAGGAGGCCCTTGCGTTAAAGTTTCACCTTTCTTATTATACTGTGATAATTAAGCATATTTTCACTTTATCATTAGAAACAGGCAGATTTATTTAACTCAGATATTATGCAGATTTATTTTAAATAAAAATATATTTACCTTGTGTTGGAGTGGCTTGCGTGCTCAAAATATCCCGAGAGCTATATGCCGGCGGTAGAATTGCTGCCGATAGGGTTACCCATGCCGGACTAGTCGAAGGTGATTAAGCCAGACGAAAAAAGTACCTTGGTCAAAAGAGAGACGATCTTTCACCGTAAAAATACAACCGTCAAGAAATGCGCACATGGGTTCAACTGGGATAAAAATTTCCGGAGGTCAAATGGTTCCCCATTCGGTTCTCCGGGCGAGAACTACTTCAGGGAACCCACGCCAAAGGTTCAAACACAGGGACATGTTCCTAGAAATATGGAATGTACGGATTTTATACAATAGCGGGGCGCTAGAGGTATTAACAGAACAATTGAAACTGTATAAAAAATCAGGTTCAGATGAGAACCCAGCAGAACTGATAAAATCATGGGGAGAAAAATTGATGGACAAAATACGCCAGTTGCTTAATATGATTTGGAATAAAGAAGCTCTTCCAGATAAATGGAAATAATCCATTATCGTACCAATTTATAAGAAAGGAGATAAATCTGTTTGCAACAACTATAGGGGCATCTCATTACTTTCAACTTCGTACAAATTCTAGCAAATATATTAGTAAACAGACTTACTTCTTATATTGATGGCATTCTAGGAGATCATAAATGTGGATTTAGAAGAAACAGGTCTACAACAGATCCGATTTTTAGTTTAAAACAGATTTTAGAAAAGAAATGGGAATATAATGGTACTGTACATCAACTATTCTTACACTTCAAAAAGGTAACGATTCATTTAAGAGGGAGAAGTTATATAGTATCCTGCTGGTGTTCGAATTCCTAAAAAGTTAGTTAGACATATACGAATGTGTCTAAATAGCACAAAGAGTAGGGTGCTTGTAAGCAAATAGTTTTCGGATACTTTTGAATCCACAATGGGTTGAAACAAGGAGATGCACTATCCCTTTACTATTTAATTTTGAACTAGAGCATGCCATCAAAACTTTAGAGGATAAAGAAGGCCTACAACTCAATGGTATTAATAAGTTGTTAGTTTATGCTGACTATTTAACTCATGCCCCAAATGGGACTCAATGGCCAATCACGTTTCAATGATTTCTGTTTTACAACCAATCAGAGTCGTGTTTCACGAAATATTTATCAGTGTTATAATTACCATATTAAAGAAAGCTCCTCCTTTTTAATATTCTGAACAGGTTTGACCATTATTTTGCAGTGACTGAGCCCGCGAGAAATACGGCTACCAGATTGTATATATAGTGCATGAATGTCAACACATGCCGCATGCGGGAGTTAATATAAAAACATTTGTAGCAATTGATTATACCACCAAAAAAATAAACCACTGTTTGCACTTTCTTAAATGTATTTTTTCCCAGGTAATAATCCAGAAAATATAATTGTCATATTTACAATCATACGACACCAGAAATGAATTAATATACAGTTTGATGTTTCATTTTTTCTCCACTAGAGAGCATTCTTACAATATTGAGTTCCTTTGGCAATAATAGTATGATCTGGTTGCAGTGATAAACAAAAGAAGCAGATAAGCGTACCTATCGTTTCTCATTTGTTTTCAAACATCGCCGTTTACATTAAATATATAATATTTTAAAATAACTATAGTTAAATAATGATTTGTGAGTAAACAGCTTAATTTTATTCGTTAAATAGTCCTAACAAATGCCACTCTTGATTTCCAAATTCTCTAGATAAATTGGAAATCACTCGTGGCATTACTTATGATTATGTGGTACTATTGAGCGATAGTGAGGAGATACTAAAGGACAACACGCACACACTACTAAGTAACACTAAGACATTGGGACTGGAAGTAAATATCAATAAAACTACATATATGGTCACACATAGAAATACACATATAATGGAAATGGACAGCTGATGACAAATGAGGGGAATTTTTGAGGAAGTGGCTGAGGTCAAATACCTAGGAACAATAATCACAAATAGGAATGAGATGCACAAAGAAATTAAACATAGGCTCAATTTTCTGGAAATGCGTGCTATTAATGCTTTACAGAGACTCTTGAAGTCCCAACTCCTTTCAGAAAACGTTAAACTGAAAATATATAAAAGTATTATTCTAACAATTATATTATGTGGGTGCGAAACATGGACTCATACTTTAAGGGAGGAAAGGAGACTAAGAGTATTTGAGAATAAAGTTCTTAGGAACATTTCTGGACCAAAGAGAGGTGAACAGACACGTGAATGGAGAAGTCTACAGAACAGTGGACTACATGATCTTTATAGAAAGCCAGATATAACGATAACAGTTAAGTCTCGTAGATTGCGATGGGCAGGACATGTGGCACGAATGGGGAATGAAAGACGTGCATGGAAGCTTCTTGTAGGAAAACCAGAAGGAAAACGTCCAGTTATAGAACAAGAATGAGGTGGGCGAATAACATTAACTATGATTTGATGGAAGTAGATTATACAGGGGATGATTGGAAAACATTATCTCAGGATAGGGATGTATGGAGAGCTTATGTCCGCGCGGCCATGAACCTACGGGTTCGACAGTGCCAGTGAGTTAGTTAGAGTTATAAGACTATATCGTCAAATATACCTAATTTTAGTAAGTTTATTTAACCATGAATATTATTTCATTTCTTATAACTAATTTAAACAATTATATCACATATTTCATTCTGAATTTTAATATTCCGAATTTTACATGGATGATACATACTCAAATAACTTCAAAAACATATTTTGAGTAATACTATGATAACATATTGAATTTAAAAGTAATTTTCTAAATATATAGGCAAGAAATAAAGCAATTGAAAACTCATTAATGACAACTTAGATATTGTTGACCTATTTCAAGATGATCTTTAATGATGGGAAGAAATATCAGATTTAATAACGGGGTTGGATGCCCAAGATGGGGTTTTCTTCTGGAGTTTTGCTCTGAATGTTCCAGAATGAGATGGATCAGACCATCCCTTACCTGGGATGGTACATCTCAACCATGGATCATCTAACGTGTCAGATATCTTATGAAATGTTAGGAATTAAGAATTATATATAAAATAGGGATTTTTAAATTTGAACTTGTCCACCACTGTGATCTCGAGATAGCGTACTGCCTTGTCACGCAGCGGGCCCGAGTTCGATCCCCGTCGGGACAAGTTTTCTGAGTGAGGTTTTCTTCGGGGTTTTTCCTCACCTGTAAAATAAATGTCAGGAAATTTTAAGGCCCAAACAGTCCCCGAACATCATCTGGACATTGGACGGTGTTATATTCGCTAAGGTTGGTGAATCAAAGAAGCGTATCACCAGTGCTAGTGACCTGTGTTAATTTAAGCCTTTAGCGTATTATAGGGTATGTTCTTTTTTTTTTATATAACATATAATTTAAAAACTATTTAATTATTCTATATCTTATTTTTAATATATATCAACTTTTTTTTTCAATAATTCTTAAATTAATAATTAAGCTATAGCAATTTCTCTAGGCTAATTAGGTTAACATTTACTTTATTTTCTTAGAATAGTCCAATTGATTTTATTATTACTAATATTTATTTTTCTCTGCTCCTAATAGTGTGTTAATTCAGTTAAAATTTTCATCATTTGTAAAAGTTGGTACAATTGATCTTCCAAGTTTTAGTCAAATATTTGAAGTCCCTGACCTGCTTTCAACACGACCATCCCCCAGGCAAATTCCTACCCTTTCTTCAAATGACAATGCCAATGAATCCTCACATTTCTTCTCACCCCACCACTGCCTACCTGCTAAAAGAATGTTTTTCTCCTCGTTAAACTACTCTTAAAATCGCCCATATTAATGCTCAAAGCATTCTGCCTCACATTCATGAAATTCGACATTTATTTTCCGAGATTTCTCTGCATGCGATCTTAATATCTGAGTCCTGGCTTAAACCTTCCCTTCACTCCTCACTTGTTGATATTGACGGGTACACCCTCTGTCGCAATGATAGACTAGGGAAAAGAGGTGGGGGAGTTGCGATGTATATCAAATCGAACTTAGAGCCCAAAGTCATTCTTCACTCCTCCCCTGATTACAATGCACGACCAGAATTCCTCTTCATTGAAATTTCAGCTAGTTTACAGAGATGTCTCCTGTGTGTGGTGTACAAACCTCCGAAAGTAGAGTATCTTAGTGACATAGAAACACCCTTATTAAGTTTACTGCCGCATTATCAGCATGTTATAGTAATGGGCGACTTTAACTCTAACTTACTTTCTTCCTCATCTTCATCATCAGAACTACTGGCATTATTTCACGCATGCAATATGTATGTCTTGCCTTTACAACCAACTCATCACACATCGACGACTGATACATTAATAGACATCATAGCCACGACAAATTCACAGAAAATTATAAACTACGGACAAATACCTGCCCCCGGCATATCAGCCCATGACGTCATATATATCGAATACTCTCTCCAGTGTCCTAGGACTCGTCCTAAATTATTAACGTATCGAAATTTAAAAAATATTAACCAGCAAGCTCTAATTGCAGACGCTATCGACATGCCGTGGCATGATATTTGGACCCTATTCACAATTGACGAAAAATTGCTTAAATTTAACAATATGATATTAGAACTTTACGACAAACATGCCCCCTTGAAGACTAGACGAATTACTAAATCCCCAGCTCCCTGGATGTCCCACGAAATTCGACTACTGATGGCTGAGAGGGATGCTGCTTTTCGAAAATATAGACGGGACAAAAGTGACGCTAACTTAAGACAATATAAGACATTAAGAAACAAAACGAATCAAAACATTAGGAACGCTAAGTTGCGGTATGCTCATAGTCTCATTGATCCAAACACAAATGCAAGTGATATGTGGAAACGTATTAGATCAATGGGCCTACGGCAGCCGACAACCAAAGGAGAGAGCATTAACATATCACTGGACGATCTAAACCAACATTTCACATCACATGCCACACTTAACATAAACACTACGACCAAACAACAAACTATAGATGAGCTCCTATCCACACCTACTCCTTCCCGAGAAAAATTCTTCTTTTCCTATATAATGCCAATCGACGTTAAACTATCCCTGGACCGCATTAGAACTAAAACACAAGGTATAGACAATATAAGTATCGACTTTTTAAAGAAAATACTCCATGTCATACTCCCAACTGTAACCCATATATTCAATGCCTCAATTATGACCTCAACTTACCCCGAACTCTGGAAAAAAGCTATAGTCAGACCAATCCCTAAAATTAAATTACCTGTAACACCAAACGACTTTAGACCAATCAGCATCCTCCCAGTCCTATATAAGGCCTTGGAGCGCATTGTTCATGAACAATTAACTGATTACCTTAACACTCATAACATACTCGACCCATACCAATCAGGTTTTAGGACAGGCCATAGTACGGCAACCGCACTTCTTAAAGTTACCGAAGATACGCGTGAAGCAATGGACAGTGGCCACATGACAATATTTACACTCTTGGACTTCAGCAAAGCTTTCGACACTGTTGACACTGACATATTAATAGCAAATTACGCGCTCTGAATCTTTCGGACAATGCTGTTAACTGGCTTGGATCCTATCTTCATGGTCGCCAGCAATGTGTATCCAATGCAGAACTTTCCTCATCCTGGCTATCACTGAAGGGTGGCGTCCAACAAGGTTCAGTGTTAGGACCACTTCTGTTCTCTATCTATGTTAACGATATATCCACTAGACTTACCTATTGTCGATATCACCTATACGCTGACGATTTGCAAATTTACATTCACTCCCATCCTGACGATGTACATGACACACTAGACAAATTAAATAGTGAACTAGACTCAATTTCCCAATGGTCGAAGAAACATGGACTTAATCTAAATACTGACAAGACACAGTGCATAATTATAGGACATCGGCGAATCCAAAGCATTATAAATTACCAAAATATCCCTACCATTCTCCTAAATGACAAAAATATCCCCTACAGCTCAGTAGTAAAAATCTGGGTATCTATATGGACCAACACCTAGACTGGAAAATCCAGGTGAATAATACCTGCAAGAAAGTGTTCTCAATTCTTCACTCCCTAAATAGTTTTAAAAAACTTCCTTCCTACAAAATTAAAACAAATACTTGTACAGACTCTTATAATGCCACACTTCGACTACTGCGACATATTACTGACTAATCTTACAACTGATCTATCTGACAGACTACAGTGTGCTCATATGCGTGCATTCGATTTATATTCAATCTCCGTCGTTATGACCACGTGTCTCCTTCATTTCAGGCCTTATCATGGCTACGCCTAAATGACAGAAGAACTTTACATTCACATACCTTACTATTCCAAATTCTGCACACATATTTACCAACTTATTTAACAACACGTTTTCAACATTTATCGGCTCATCACAATTTAGGAACAAGATCACAAGACTCTTCTTTTACTTTTGATACCACAACACAGGACCTGTCTGTACTCTGATCTTACACAATATCTATGGCTAGAGCATGGAACTCACTTCCCAATCATGTCAGGGACTGTCAATCGCTATCATTATTTAAATCCAAATTAACTGATATCTTAAGTTCGACACAATGAAAACATTAACTACATAACAACTATATAGAGCATTCTATTAATAATCATGTAGGAAGCTACTTATTTATTTTATATCATTTTAATTTTATTATATTCTATGTTTTTGTTAGCATTAGCTAGTATTAGATCCATCATCATTGTATTTTGTTTAGTCTGTATTTTAATATCTTAAAATTGTAATATGTACGTAATTTTTGTATAATTTTACTATTCGCTGGTTGAGTGGAAGAGAAGGCCTTATGGCCTTAACTCTGCCAGCTAAAATAAATCATTATTATTATTATTATCATCATCAATGGTCGCCTAATTAGATTAAGTTTAGTTTAAGGCCTCACCTGACGCATCATTACCATCATCATCAACTCTCATATCATCGGGGCAGCGTAACCCCGCCTTCCAGGAGCCCCAACATCAGAAGTGGGTTACAAGTACTCCATGCCAGAGGAGAACATCAGAAATGTCGAAACGACAACCTGGGGGATTGGAAAAAAAAAAAATAAATAAACCAAAAAAAATAAATAAATAAAAATATATATAAAGTTTAAAATTATATGATCGTTGCTTCATATTCGGTTATCAAGTTGTTTGTATAAGTCAAATAATAGGTAAAAATGTATTTATATGTGTCGTAAATATATCAGGGGTAAGAGAATTAAATTGCATGTACTTGTACAATTGACACCCTGCATTTTTTACGAAACAGAATAGCAACTTTTAAAATTCAATATGTAATGGATGTATCTTAGTTCGTAATTATTTTAATAAACGTTTCATTTGAAATATACAGTATTTCTCCCCTATGGCAAAATCTGAATTTCTCTAAACAGACCCGATATGAAGTCAGCGAAGACCAGACACCTCTTGAATAAATATAATAAAATCGGGACAAACACGCAACCAGAAACATTAACGCCCTTCGAAAATGGAGCAATATTATATTAAATAAATAAAATACCACAATTGTAACATATACAATAGGCACTAGATGCCTACCGAGTTGTCAGCCCTGAGTAAAGGCCATCTTTACCACCAAAACAAACGTCTGGAACATTTTACCATTAGAGGCTGAGTCGATCCCAGAAGCATGGTGCCGCCAGAGGGTTTAGACCAGTTTAAAATTTTGACCCCGAGCGACACTCGAATTCCCGACCATTTGGTTTGTAGCATATTTAACTAATTATGCTACGGCGCGCCCCTTTAGGGGAAAATAAGTATAGTTAAAAGCTTCACTAATAATTTAGGTCGAATGCCGCCATTTTGGCAGAAACATATGTTTATTTCTTCTTCTTCTTCGGCTTTCACCCACTTATAGGTTTGCCGTCTTCAGTTTCCATTTATTTCTATCATTCCAATCTCTTTCTTCCAAATTCTTATTATCCATTATAGTTCTGACATAAGGTTTCCATTTCCATCTTGGCCTGCCACGTTTATTTCTTCCAAGGGTGACCATTGGTATATATTTTTTTGGCCATCTTTCATTTTCCATTCTTTGTACATGACCATACCATTTAACAACAGATGTGGTGGCATTAATTTCTTTCCAAAGAAATTAATTTCTTATTTTATCCTGTCTTGTTTTTTTAAGGCTTCTTCTAAGATAATCAAATTCAACTGTTCTAATTTGGAGCAGGAATAGATTGCTTATTATAATGGTATGGGCGAAGACGGGATTTAGTGTGTGCCAGGATTTAGAAAGGATTCCTCTTTAGTCGAGGACATCGGGTAGCTCAGTGGGTTGCGGTATGCTTGAGATTCTTTTCCAGGATTCACAAGGATTGTGCGGACACGATTATATCTCGTTGAGAAAAGACGATAGGTCACTTTAATAATTAATTATACGTCGAACAATTGAACACACACAATACTAATAATAAATGTAATAGTCGGTGTTTATCATTTGGTCACACTATTATGGCGAATCAGATTATATGGCGATGGATTAATTAACAACACCGCGCATATAATGATATATAATTGTTCGGACAAAGATAATATTAGAAAATAAACCAATAGAACAAGTGGTAAGATATAACTTCCTAGGTTGCGAAATATCATACACAGCGGAAACAGATATAAATACAAACTAAAATAAGTTTAATTATATAACAGGAACACTAAAAAGAACTCTAAAAATAAAGCCAGGAAAGACTCTATAATGAAATTATACAAGACAATGGCAGTACCTATTATTACTTATGGATCCGAAACATGGACAGTGAAACACAACAATCTGCCAGAATACAAGCTGCTGAAATGAGATTCCTCAGACCAATAGCAGGATATCAAAGAACAGACAAAAAACATAACACAGAAATAAGACAACACTAAAATTAGAGGAATTAAACACAGCAATAGAGAAACACAGAACAAACTGGAAAGAACACTTGACAAGGATGACTGAGAACAGAATACCAAAAGCAGCATACAGCTATTCACCACGAGGAAGAAGAAGTTTGGGAAGACCAAAGAAAAGATGGAAAGAGCAGTAATTTGGAGCCGGGATAGGCTAGGCTAGTAAATAAGTCTAAACCGTGAAGAAGAAGAATAAGGAGAAAAAGATAATGTCTTCTTTTATTAAGTATTTTAGTTGATGTTGGCCTACTGTCCAACAGGTGAACAAGTATGTGTGTTCATGTCGACACCACAATAAATGACAATCACTGATTTGTGCCTAGGGCACCGTAAGATGGAGATGACAAGACAAGACACCAAGCAAATGATTTTAGTTAGTGGTTCAAGCTACAAGGAAAACTATAACTCCCCTCATCATAATTTTGCGACCGCGTGATAAGGCCTATCTTATAATATAGAATTGAAAATGATTGGTACATTTGTCTATAATTTTGGGATGGAAGGGCTTTGGGGGCATGTTATTGGTCGTGACATCATCAAGTCTTAGGGCCCTCCTTCTTTGAGATTATATACAATTGGGACATAAGTTTATGCAACTAACCCGGGAATCCCGTTTAATCATGCATTTGGCTTGGCTTCTAGTTTGCTTAGGTTCCTTCGCCCTAATTAGTTTTCCTCACCCCCTGTAAAAACACCTGTTTGCTGAGTTTCCAAAATTCCCAGCAATATATTTCCTTTTGAATTCAAACTGTCCAGAGTACAGGATTAAACATTGTTAGTTCTGACTGGCTGAATAAAATACATCTAATCCTCTGGGGAGAAATAATTTTAGAGATCTTTAACTTATAGTAAGTATGTCTGGAGCCCATCAATACACAATAGAAGGGTAGCATTTCCCTAGATTACTCATAATTGGACGTTTCTCTTATTTCATATTATTAATTCCTCGGGAACATCTAATTTATGATTAATAATTATATAATTGTGTTTTATGTGTTTTCTGGTTTATTTGAATATAAATACGACGTATGACCGATTATTACTTCAATGACTTAATTAATTAATTATTTCTAAATTTATTTCCCATATCTCGAATTATTCGGTTGCTCATTTAGAGAGAAGGCTGAGTGAATGTCTGGCCTCAAATTTTATTATTTTGTAATTCCGTCAAAGATCAAGCTTCACTTCCATATGACAAAATATTCTGTATTATGCTCTTATAAATTTTCATTTTAGTTTCCTTTGTAATATTTTTGTTCCGAATTATTTCATGTAATGTCTTAGTTGCATTTTTTGCCATTGCAATTTTAGTTTGTTCATCTCTTTCACGTGTACCTAAACATATGTTTAGTTTTTACAAGTGTTTATTTCACGTTTACAAATTGATGCAAATTCGCTTTTGTTACTGCGAACAATAAACTAACTGTGTAATTTAACAGAAGATTAAAATTTGTGATTCTATGTTAATATTCATATTATTACAGTCGTAGGCAGGAGGATAATATTCGGGTGTAGGGAATATTATAGCTAGTGCTATGAATTTTCGCAAATGCGATATAGCACCAAATGCTCATAAATGTTGCAATCTTGTTTTCATTTTACAAACAAGTAAACCACTTTTCAATGTGTTTTTGAAAGTACGTCAAAATGCGCCCAATTGGCTCAAAAACGAGAATTTATACCAAAATGCAATGTAAATGGGAAGTGGATGATTCTGTTTTTTTTTCTTCTGGAACATCAAAAAAGCTGTTTTTATCTGTATCAGTTTATTCTATGTTTATGTGTGTTGTTTTAACAAACGGTACTAATTACTTAAATAAAAACACAACGTAATTTAAGCATTTTATCTCATAGTCAATTATTTACAAATGTGGTTTTAATTTGATATTAACGTAATTTTAAGACATTATTAAGACAAATTCATAACTCAAAACATTTATTCCAAAATAAATTTAGTTAATTAGTCATTAGAATTAGCTCAGAATATCTCTTGTTTTTTTAAACGAAACAAATTCAAAATTATGAATGTATAAACGCTATAAAATGCTAAATTATCGTCATCATCACCATCGTCATCTTCTTCCATACAAGTACATAAGGACTGATGGTCTGTTATTTCGATCTCAAGGTTAGGTATTCAATCCATCTGTTTTTTTTTTCGGACGGACTAAACATCTATTTATATGTGGACCGTAGTGAAGAATAAGTTTTAAGATTCAGTATATATAACAATAATAAAATATTAAATGCGCACAACGTGCAAAGAAGATTATTCTTAGTCACTGCAGAGTTTCACCAACGATTGTCATCTCATCCTACAGTTTAGCACATGATATCTCTCGCACTCTTCGCCACATCTTACACACACACAGTCTGGGCCGGGCTCGTGGAATCTCTGGTTACTGCACAGCTTGTGGTGAAATCCATGCACAGCGAGTCTGGTCACTGTGTGGCGCAATCCATATCCTCCCTGAGTCCATTCACGGTTTGTCATGGCGTCAGTAATATAGAATTCTTCCCATATTTTGCGTTTCTTCTCATGGAGTTCTTATAGGAGGACCTGGTAAGCTGGTGTCACTGGTAGTAGGAACTTCAGCCTCAGCTTTTCTATGTAGAATGGTTCTCTGGAAAGTTCATATATAAGTCGCGAGGTTGTGTATTTGGAGATACAGAGCACCCTTTTTAGGTATGTGGCTTTTAATTTCGCTAATTTTTCTAGGTTTTTTCTTTAAATTGATCCATATATTCTCTAACCCAAATGTTGTAATGGGATCAACTTTACGTTCAAAAAGTTGTAGGGGCTGTTTCTAATGAGAGTCGGCTTATTGACTTAATGTCGCTTATGACTCTTATCGCAGCAATTACTCTGTCATTTATATGGTGCGTAAATACGCTTCCCTGTGTTTGGAAAGTGACTCCCAGATACGCGAAACTAGTTACTGATTTTAGTGTTTTTTCACCAATGTAGAAAATGCCTCGTCTGCCCCCTTTTATAAAGGTCATGGGAGAGTGTTTTCTCTTCATTTAGTGTCAGTTCATTTTCGTTTTGCCCAGTTCACTAATTGGTTGAAGGCTTTCTGCAGGTCACTATCCAAGGTTGAGGTCAATACCATATCATCTGCGTACATAAGCAGGTTTACATTGTCAGATTTTATTGCCTTGGTGATGTCCGCTGTAGCTAAAATGAACAGCAAGAGGCTTAATGGGTCCCCCTGCAGTACCCAACAATTTGCTGTATCAGGTTCGATTTGTCTATACCATCACTTATTTCCACCCAGTTGTTGGTGAGGTCTCTAATAGGCGGTAGTAGGTAGTGTTTTAGACCTATAGCGTTATCCAATTTCTTCATTAGGATGTTCTATTTATTGTGTCGAACGCCTTGGAGTAGTCAATAAATATAGCATGTAGCTTTCCTCTGCGGTTTGCTATGGCTGTTTCTATATCAGATTGGAGACAATGTACAGCTTGTATCGTTGATCTCCCACTTCTGAATTCAAACTGTGAATCTGGTAGTTTCTCATCAATATTACATATGAGACGCTTGCACAGTAATGTTGTAAGAGTCTTGAGTCGAGTATTCTCTAAGACAATGCCCTATACGTTTGTACATGATTTTTTTTCAATTATATAGGTACTTGTTTATAAATACATAACTGATTCTAATTGAAGTTCTTGCAGGATCTTTTCATTTATTTTGTGATCTCATCGAGAGTAGCCTGTTGTTGATCTCATGAACATAATCTCGCTGGCTGTGGTACGATGGACTTACTTCCATAACATAGTACTGGTATTGTTGACGTTTATATAAAGGCGTATTCTTACTATGGAAGGTTTCATAAATGTGTTATTTATTCCCATTGTTTTATTCTACTTATGGATTTATATCAATGACATCTACTTCATAAAAAGACCAATTTGTACCCGAGGTAAGAAAAATCACTTACTCTTTCACAGTATTTATTTTTTAAATAAACTCAAGACAGGGTATTTCCCAAGAAAGTACAAGTATTTTTTATATTCATCATCATCATCATCATCATCATCATCACTCCAGGGATTAGGCAATTGCCCGTTCCGACTTCATAATGCATCAGCCCAACGTCTTCTAGGTCTTCCAACATGACGCCTTCCTCTTGCTTGATAATTTCTTGCTAACAATGGATATCTCTCCTTACTCATTCCATCCATGTGATCAATCCATTTCTGTCTGTAATTCGTGACTTTATCCAATAAAGGCTGTACTTTCAATTCTTCTCTTATATCCTCATTTCTTATTCTATCAAGTCTTGTACATCCTTTAACTTGTCTTAGGAACCGCATCTCTGCCGTCTGTATTCTATCCTTCTGTCTTTTCACTGGAGCCCAAGTTTCACATCCATACAATATTGTGGGAACCGCCACAACATTATACATTTTTATCTTGGTTTCTTTTCTAATTTTATTTTTGAATGTTCTCTGTATTGTTCCACACACCGTCTGAAATTTATTTATTTTGGAGTCAATATCTCTCTTTCCACATTGTAGCCAACATCACAGCCCAAATATTTGAAACTAGACACCTGTTCTATACTTTGATTTTCTAAAATAATTTTGGATCTCACTGGATCTCTTCCTCTAAAAGCCATGGTCTTCGTTTTCCTTACAGAAATCTTTAGATCGTATAATTTACATATTTCATTTAATGCATGCATTGATTTCTGTAAGTCGTCTTCATTTTTCTGTATTATGATTACATCGTCAGCAAATAGAAGATTATTTATGCACACTTTATTATCCATTCTTATTCCTGGATTTACTAAACTTTCCACTTATTTAAAATGTCTCTATATATATATATATATTAACAAAGTGGGTGATAAACTACATCCTTGTCGTAATCCAGTATTTGTTTTGATTGCATCTGTTCTTTGAATCCGGTATCTATAATTATATTTGTGTCTTCATATAATTTCTTTATTGTTTCAACAAGGCACAGCGGGTATCCTTTCATTCGTAATATTTCCCATAATTTTTGTCTGTTTACTCAATCGAAGGCCTTATACAAATCTATAAATCCTATGTGAGTTTCTAAGTTATGTTCTCTTCTCTTTTCTATGAGTTGTTTCAATGTAAAGACATTGTCTATACATGACCTTCCCTTTCTGAATCCACTTTGATTTTCACTTATTATTACTTCTGTTATGTTTCTCAATTTATTATTTATTATTTTCGTATATATATTGTAGCCAGTATTCATTAAGCTAATCCCTCTGTAATTCTCACAATTTCTCCGGTCTCCTCTTTTGAATATATTCTTCACAACTGCTGTTTTCCAAGTGGTTGGAATCCCATAGGTCTGCCAACATATATTAATTAGATGAAGTATTCGTAGTTTACACAATATTCCACTATATTTGACTAACTCCATATTTATATTATCTAATCCTGTTGCTTTCCTATTCTTAGTGGTTTTCAAAGCCATTTCTAATTCATTTATGTCTATTACATCAATATTTTCCACTTTTATTTCTTCCTCATTGTTCTCTTTTCCTTCAATTTCCTCCTTTTTCCAAAGTTTTTCATAATGTTGGATCCATTCTTGTTCTGGGATTATATTCAATCTGGCAGAATCTTTCTCAGTCTGATTTAGATGTTTCACTAATTTATAACCTATTTCTTGTCTTCCATACATATCATGTTCTATTGAGCTTATAAATTTATCCCATGACCCCTGATGGGCTTTTCTTATAATGATTTTAGCAATTCTCCTTTCATTTTATATTCTTCATAAGATTCTTCTGTTTCAGTCGTAAGTATGTATGATATGCTTTTTGTTTTTCATTCACTGCATTTTGTATATTTGCATTCCAAGTTCTCAAGCCCTTCCTATTTCTTATTCTATTTTTCTTTCCTAATATCTCATTTGCTGTTTTATGTATTACATTTGATATATTTTCCCATTCAATATTTATATCTTCTGACGTCGCTATCTCTGATATATATTTATTCATTCTGCTTTCATAATGTTGTCTAATACTTTGATCTTGTAATAAATATACTTTATATACTTCTTCTTGGTTTCTTTTGTTCTTTATGTTATTTTTCCGCCATTTAGCTATTATGTTTATTTTACTTATCACGAGATAGTGATCAGAGTATATATCGCTGCCTCTATGTACTCTCGCATCTTTTACCAAGGCTCCTAGCTTGTTGTTTACGATTAAATAGTAAATTATTGATCTTGAGTTATATCCACTTCTTGTATATTTATGTATGTCCTTTTTTTTCGGAAATAAGTATTCATTATTTTTAATTGATTATAGGCTGAAAACTTTCTCAAATCCTGTCCATTATCATTTATTGTTATTTCTCCATTATTTCCTATTACATTAGGTATAGGGACATTGCCTACTCTGGCATTTAAGTCTCCACTTATTATTAAATGATGATCTTTTGTATATTTATCAACTAATGTTTGTAATGTTTTATAATTTTTTTTTGTTTCTTCTTTCTTACCTTCCTCTGGGGCATACACAGCAATTATCATCATATATCCTCTTTCAATTTTAAATCTGGCTATCAGGATTCTTTCATTTATAAACTCATGGCTATTCAATTTGTTTCTTCCATTTTTCATCTATTAAAATTGCTACTCCAATACTGCGCTCTTGTTGTCTGTTCTACTCCGCTATACAACATAGTATAGTGTTTTAAGTCCTTTGTTCCTTTTAGATTCTTTTTTGTTTCTGTTATTGTTGCTATATTTATTTCTTTTTTCGTTAATTCTCTTTCTAATTCTTCTTCTTTTGTATTTATTCCCCTTACGTTCCAATTTCCTAATTTAAAAATGTCCTTTATTACAAATTGTATCCTTTTATCTTGCTTGGGTCGGTTCCTTTTATGACAATCCGGCTGATTTCCATGAAGCTTCTCAGTGAGATAAATGTCTCCTGGAAGCGTTACGAGCGCTTCGCAGGACAAGGATGGTGGAAGGGCTGCTTCCTCTGAGCCTCCAAACATGCTCCTCTGGGTATCCCCCCCAAGAGAGGGCTGCTTCTTCCGCTCTTCAAGCCCTACAAGTTTGGCTGTGCTATTCCTTGTCGCCCTGTTGACCGTTGAAGACTTGACGACGATGTGGCCGCCCAATATGGATACAGACGCCATTCCTTCGTTGTGAGCTATACTTAGTTCCCCTCGCCTCTTACCCACCAGCAAGATTAACCTAAGTCAATCTTCCCCAGTAGAGTCGTCTGGTTCATCGGGTACTAAGCCCCCCCCACCACGTCAAGGTGATAGCTCCTGGGGGGATTTTTTATATTGAAATGCTAAATGTTATAAATCAAAATTCAAATTTTCTGATTTAAAATGCCAAAAAGGATCATCCTTAATAATAGGGAACTGGATATCGAATATATGAACTGGATTAAGTTAGCCGAGAATAGGAACTAGTGAAGGATGTTAATTAATGCAGCATAAAACTACGGACTCCATTAATCTTATAGTTAAACATATATAGGAAGTTCGTATATTTCCATTACATACTTCTAGGGTAGGGGTCACTAATTGGCGGACTGTGGTCCGGATCCGGACCCTGGGGCTTTGGTTTCCGGACCGGTTAAATATTTAATTAATACAAATTTTTAAAACATCAAATACAACAACTTGTACTAAATTTCATGTCATTATAGTATTATTGTTGGCTCGGTTGGCAGTACTGCTTATGGTCGGAGATTTGACTGAAGATGAACGGAATTCCGTTTGAAAGCTGGTATCGTGAAAAACACGAAATATGTGAAATGAGATATTTGAATATTAACCTGACCATGTGTTAAGTTTATCATAAACTTAATAATAATTATTAGAATATTAATAATAACTGTGTACTACTGTGCTGTATCCTTTTTAGTATTTATCATTTGTCTTGTTTAATTTGTGCATTTCATACCCATAATATAATTTAAATACTTTCCGTATAATATTTAGTTACTTAATAAAAGCTTCGTATGTTTAATCAACTGTAGTTCCGGACCTCGACTGAATTTAATACTTCGAAAATGGACATCCATGAAATCTAAATGATGACCCCTGTTGTAAAGGAGACTGTGAAGGTAACGTTTGTCCGGAAACGTACCGTTTTCGTGCTGCAGGTACAACAAGTTCACATTAAGCGTTTAAATCTCCCACGTCTGCTACGGATATCAACAATAATTTTTATGATTTATGACTCAATTAATTACATTTACACAATCTAACATTCACTGATTTCGTGACAGTGCCCAATGTTAAGGGAAAAATAAAGAAAATTCACTATGTGACCATAAAAATAATTGTTTATACTCAAATTAACCTAATTATCTACTGTTACTTAACACTGTGGAAACGTTAGTTCTTATCCACTAAACAGCCGGTTTTGTTGTGGGGCGGGCCATCAAACCTTCGTGGCATCCATTGCGAATATCATTTTCTGTTTAAAACACTAGCTCCATCTTACTCTTACCAGTGACAAGTGACGTTTCTTTACTTTTTTTTCCTTGCTTTTACTCTAACTGGGAATTATCAGAAATCGGAGAATGTTTGGTTGCGTAAAAGCAATTAATTGTAAATCATTAAATTACATTCGATTTATATAATATATAACTTATATATTGGATAAACCAAGGATTCTACGAGGCGATATGGCCTTATATACCGGTATATATATATATATATATATATATATATATATATATATATATATATCTTTATTTCGTCCAAGCAAATATTTTTGTAATGTCATATTAAGCTTGCATTGCTCAATGTCAAAAAAAAAATATAACATCGAAATAAAGAAGCGTCACTGCTATAAGTAGAAATATTCTCTTTAATTTGCTTACTTGTTATAGGAGCTACTAGAGGACAGTGGAGACCGAGTTCCCGTAATAATAGAGAATATATATATATATATATATATATATATATATATATAAGAAAAATAAATGTTTGTACTAGATTTGCTTGGTTGCATAATTGGTAGCGCACTGGAGTTTCAATCCAGAGGTCCGGGTTCAAATCCCGTCCAAGCATTTATTTTTCTTATAATATCATATTAAGCTTGCATTGCCCAATGTAAATATATATATATATATATATATATATATAAAACATCGAAAAAAGAAGCGCTACTGCTATAAAGTAAAAATATTCTATTTAATTTTCTTACTTGTTATAGGAACTATTAGAGGGCAGTGGAGATCGAGTTCCCGCTACTTCTCGTAATAATAGAGAATATATATATATATATATATATATATATATATATATATATGGTATGATAAGAAAAATAAATGCCTGGACGGGATTCGAACCCGGATATATATATATATATATATATATATATATGGTCCACCGCTGTGGTCTCGAGGTAGCGTGCTGCCTCGTCACGCAGCGGGCCCGGGTTCGATCCCCGGTCGGGGCAGTTTTTCTGGGTGAGGTTTTTATCGGGGTTTTTCCTCACCTGTAAGACAAATGTCAGGAAAACTTTAAGGCCCAAAAGGTCCCCGAAATCATATGGCCATCATCATCATCATCACCATCATCCTTCACCGGTGTGGAAAGCAACGGGAAGCTACCACACTTACACAATTCCCTAGTAAAGCTGCAAGCATAGCATGAAAATGCTATGACTGCAGTGAAGGACCTGCCTTCGGGCAGTATTACTATGGATGGATATATATATATATATATATATATATATATATATATATATATAGGTCCACCGCTGTGGTCTCGAAGTAGCGTGCTGCCTTGTCACGCAGCGGACCCGGGTTCGATTCCCGGTCGGGACAGGCTCCTGGGTGAGTTTTTCGGGGTTTTTCCTCACCTGTAAGGCAAATGTCAGGAAGCTTAGGGCTCAACGGTTCCCGAAAATGATCCGGCCATCATCATTATCATCATCATCTTTATCATTACCATCATCCTTCACCGGTGTGGAAAGCAACGGGAAGCTACCATACCTATAATTCCCTAGCAAAGCTGCAAAACATAGCATGAAAAATGCTATGATTGCAGTGAAAAACCAGCCCTTGGGCAGAATTACTATGGATTGATGGATATATATATATATATATATATATATAATGTTCAAATCCCGTCCAAGCATTTATTTTTCTATCATGTCATATTAAGCTTGCATTGCTGAATGTCAAAAAAATTATTACATCGAAATATATATACAAACAAAAAAGTAAATAATAAATAATAAACCAAACAACTGTCAATGTCTTCGGAAACTTGACTGATTGTAGGATAACTGTGACATCAAAATATGTTAAAAGTTGCCGAAGAAGGCAGTGACTATTGTTAAACTTTTTTCTTATTTATAGACGCTTTTAATATCTGGCCATTTATATTTAATTGTCCACCGCTGTGGTCTCGAAGTAGCACGCTGCCTGTGTCACGCAGCGAGCCCGGGTTCGACTCCCGGCCGGGACAAGCTTCCTGGGTGAGATTTTTTTCGGGTTTTTTTCTTCACCTGTAAGACAAATGCCAGGAAACTTAAAGCCCAAACGATCCTCAAACATCATCTGGCCATCATCATCATCATCATCATCATCATCATCTTTCACCGGTGTGGAAAGCAACGGGAAAGCTACCACACCTATAATTCCCTAGTACCCCAATTAAAGCTGTAAGCATAGCAAGAAAATGCTATGATTGCTGTGAAAGACCTGCTCTTGGAGAGAATATATTTTATTTGTTTTAATGATACTATGAAAAGGCGAATATGATGAAATTGCAATGTAGGATTTGTCTTGACGATTGAAGAAAATCAGAAAAAAAAACTTATGTCATGTTGGTCAGCATCGGAATTTGAAATCGGGACCTCTCGAATATGTCACAAAAGGCGGTCAATCCTATAGTCCATATTATGAACACAAACTACTAAGTATACTCTGAAATGTTCCCATGTCTAATTTCTGTAATAATACCAAATTCAGCAACAAAATTAAAAATAGATCTCTTTGTCTCTATCTACCTCCACCTCTACAAATACTTTGACGTGCTCTACACCACACGGATCTTACAGGGATACAATCTGTCGGTAGAGGATTTGAAACTTTGGATCATAAACTTACTTTTTTGACCACACAAAGACTACATCTGAGACAAACATTTAAGACAAAACACACAATTACTAAACAAGGCGAATATATTATGGATGATTGTGAAGGCCTGATGATGTTCGGGAACCACTGGTCCTTAAAGTTTCTTAATAATTGATTGTCTTTCAGGTTCTCGATAAAAACCTTCACCCAGGAAACATATTTTGTCTGGGGATTAAACCCGGTCCTGCTGCATACGAGAACGATGTTATTCAGAGGCCACAGCTGTGGACTAAAATTTTGTCTATGTATTAATCTAATTGAACATTGTGGGCTATATATGTTTTATTACTGTGATATACAAGTTATTATAAAATAAGTGAACAAGTTTAACTTTCATGTTACTTAGAAGCACTTTGTAGTGTTTTATAGAGGAAATCTTGAAGTGTAGTTTCTGAACTAACGAATGTTATGTGTGATCCCTGCGTCACAGGACAGACATCAAGATGGATATCATCTTTATTCCAAACCTAATGAAACACATGAGGGGTTCAGAGCTAAAGTGGACTAAGTCCTTATTTCATAATTTTGAGAAAAAGTGATATAAAGTTAAAGTAATACATTTGACTGCAGATGAAGAATTAAACATTATTTTTTTACAGCGAAAAAGAACAAATACAATACTTGGTTTACTTGCTCCGAAGAATTACTGATTATCGTATTTCGAACCCAAGTTCAAATAGGCCCTATAACAAGGATTTTCAATTTTTGGACTTGGTCCACTTTTACTCTGAACCCCCATATCTAAATCGACATTTGCCAAAGCTCTTCAGATATTTTTTAAATTTCTTTTAAATACGAGGGAATAAAAGGATGAAAACAAAATAAAAGGTCGAAAATCTTTTAGGAAAAAAAAAACAGAATAGCTGTGGAAAATGTCAATGTTACAACGGGTTTGGATTGAACTTGATTATCGTTATTTTGATGTCTGTGGTGTAACGCAGGGATTAACACATTGAACATTTATGAGTTCAGAAACTAACTTCAAGACTCTTTATACAAAACTGTACAAAGTTTTTCCAGATATAATAAATAGTTTTTTTATATTATGTTACAGCTGTTTACTTATTTTATAGTAGCCCTGTGTTTACTTTTTTAAAAATATAGGCCTATTTATTTAATATTATTCATAGCTTGTTCGATTTCTAAATTAAGCTGAAATTGCCAGAACAAGAGCTCTACTCATGCAGTTGAAACCAGTTCTTGTTTTTGTCAATGTATAACATATTATTGGTGAATATTTATAAGGTAGTTTTAAATCAACTTTTTTATATTCATTCAGTAGACAAGTTAATAATTATTAATATTAGAAACATATTATTGTAACTGATCCAATATGCAGTGACCCTGCTTATCAATATCTTATCTATAAAGTTGAGGAAAATAAACATAATTTTTAGACCTAATTTTTTGCCGATAATTCTAAGAACCGAATATGTTACGTAAATCCCATAAGCGAGTTGAATAAGAACAAAATTCTGTTATTCAACTAATTTTTACGCAATTATTTTCATAAATGAAGATTAAAAAAATACCAACTTGCAATATCGTGGCGAATAGCCAGAACACGATTTTAAAAGTAGAATTATGACAAGAGTATTAAGAATAAAGTTCTTAGGAAAATCTTTGGATCAAAGAGAGATGAATATATAGGTGAATGGAGAAGACTATCCATATAACTGTGACCTACATGATCTTTATGGGAAACCATAAGAACAGTTTGTAGATTGCGATGAGCAGGACACGTGGCACGAATGGGGAATGAAAGAGAACGTGGAAACTACTGTAGCAAAATCAGAGGGGAAGCGTCCAGTAGGTAGGCCAAGTGAGAGGTAAGAGAATGCATTAACTATAATTTGTGGGAGGTAAATTTTGTGGTATTAGGGAAAAAGTACACAAGTCCGATTTCAGTGCTTTTTATTTTGTACATTGATATGTGAAAAATATAGCATTTTGTTTGTCTATATAGGGCAAAACTTCGTAAGTCCTTCCTCATTTCTTATGGTAGATATCCCTTGTTCTGAAGTATTGTAAATCTCCGAAGTACTGTATTGTTAATATTCGAATATTTAATAAGCTCTTCTAAAAAGTTATGTTTTAAACGTATGTTTACCCGGTGGCCACAGAATTATACAGGAGGTGATTGGAAAACATTAACTAAGGATAGGTATGTATGGAGAGCTTACAGTTAGTGTATAAAGTATTGATACACTTAAAAATATCACAGAGAGAAATATATACTTTAATTATTTCTTCACTATACACAAAAACATAATTATACACCTTTACAATGCACTCTATAAAGTTAAATAAACGCAGTTTCCTCTGTTTTAACGTAACAGTTAACGAGTAAAAAATAATTTGTACAAGAACAATACACATTAACAAACGAAAAGTATTGATACAATTGATATTATGATTGTTTTGAGTCTTTACTTTTTGAGTTTTGGTTGTGGAGCCCTTTGATTCCAAAATGGCTTGAAGATGGCGGGGCATCGACTCGACTAAATTTTAAGTGACTGAAAAATGTATGTGTAGGAGCGTCTCTCAGAACTTGCTAGTTGGAAATCTGCCTGGAACTAATTTTCCTTTTCAGATGTTCCCATAAATTCCCAATGGGGTTTATGTCCGGAGACTACTGAGACGATTCCATGTACTTCGGTATGTTATACAAAATCCAAAAACGCTTATTGAAAGCAGTGTGCTTGGGATTGTACCGAAATCATGTTTTCGGTACGTAAAAACTACGTAAAACTTCGTAACAACTATGTCATTGTGTCTTCCCTCTACAGTGATCTTATAGAACAGTGCCAAATTCCTGTCTTCGTTGTCCTCTCTCCTACGTACCCCCCCCCTTTCCTTCTTTATGCGCCGCGCCCTCTTCTTATGCGCCGCGTGTGACTGCGCATCTTCCCCTTGTTATCGAAGGCCTCAAATAAGCTGTGCAAGTTAATATCAGTGTCATCATCAACTTTGGAATCGTCGTGGTCTTATCGACGGTAGCTCGAAGGAGCTGTTTGGTTTAATCAGTCCCATAAGCCAGGGTAGGGCCACCAGGACTGTGAACCCTAGCCCTTGGCTGGACTGGATTGAGTGTGTGTATATGTATGTATGTTTATTATTATTGTTATTGACTTTTTCTTTTGATTTATATTATTTCATTTATGTCTTTTCTTTCAATGGTCAAGAAGATAAACTTTTGTTATGTTATTTTGTATTTCAATTATCTGACTTATTACTCTAATTAAAGTTACTTGTACATTATTTTAGTTAACTTATGTTTACTAATTGCGTAGCTAGTCATTATTGGTATTGATTTATATTCTAAAGCTTTCTCAAGGCAAAATAATTCCCTTTTTCCTTGTAACTTCCACGATTATAATACTGTTTAGCATTCAGTACTATATGTTAAATAATTTACTGAGGAAAGGTGGATTAATCTTTGCCTTCTATGGGCCCGGGCAAAGGAATGTGGATATAGTTACTCAAAACTTTCAAACTCAAGGTAATTATAAAATATGGTAGGATCCCGCCATCGCGCGCACGGTGCAGGATCATTATCTTGTATAACTACAAAATCTTGTCCAATCTCCTTTTCTCTGCAGATGTATGAAGATTGGTCTTCAGTATGTTTATATACTGTTTGTGATCCACTACACCATCGATAAAACGCAATGTCCCGACTCCAGAGTTACTCATGTATTCCCCATACTCATACAGAAGCGCCACTGTGTTTCACAGTAAGTTGGAGAACTTGTTTTGTGTAGCTCTATAATTTAATTCCTCTAGACTTTTCTTCTTACACCTGAACAGAAAATGTTGAATTTAGGCTCGTCAGTAAAAAATATTTTTTACAAACATTTTTTTTTCTTTGGTGTTTTAGCGAAGTTCAATTTTTTCTTTCAGTTTTCCTCACTTACAAAGCATTTTCTACGAGCTATTTTCCCATGTAGTTCGGTAGCTGAAATACTAATATTAAAGTCATTCTTGATACTAGCTGCTAATTTAGGTGCTCTACTCTGATGTTTTGTTTTACTTTTCTCATTAACGTTTTTTCAACATTAACATACAGTTTTCTATGACGTCCTAATCTGTGGCTCTTTTCGAAAGATTTTCGTTCGCCAACTCTATCAATTATATGGTGAATCGTTGCTCTTGGCCTTACAATTATTTTATTAATTTCATTTAGCGATTTACACTCATTTATTATGCAAACGAATAATTAATTCAATTTCTTCGCTGTAGTCTTTCTACCTTTGCGACTCATTCCAGAGTTAATCTGCAGCCAAAACACACACAACTACATGGCAAAGTACTCAAGGCTAAAGTAAATAACAAACTACTAGACCCACCCCCACTCAACTGCATGTACACATTCTGGTTGACTGAAACTTAGTACTACATCAATAGTTTTTGCTTGTTAATTTTTGTTGTTTATGTATACATTTTTTTACTCGTCAATTATTATCGTGTTAAAACAGAGAAAACTGTGTGTATTTAACTTCATAGAGTTCAATTTAAAAGTGTATATTTTTGTTTTTAGTGAAGAAATAATTAAATTATGCAATATTTATTTCTGTCTGTGATATTTTTAAGTGCACCAATACTATCTACACTAAGTTCATGTCTGCGCATCATGAACCTAAGGGTTCGATAATGCCAGTTAGTTAATTAGTTTTATTTTTACGCTTAATGCATTTTTAATACAAAGTAATATTAATTTTGAAAACAAAAGTTTTCTTGAGTTGTATTTCAAGTTCTCTGCATTAAAATAAACATTATTTTTAGTTTAACTTTTTTATGGAATTTTCGGATGGTGTGAGATAGCGTGCGTTTGAAGAGTCTAACTTATATTTAATTTTTTTTGTGCCTCATTCTTGTTTGTTATTAATTATCGTTCCAACATGTACAACAAAAAAGAAAGTCCTTGAAAATAACATTAGCGTCGCAATTAAGTGGGAAGCGAAAAAGCCGACAAATTTTGCTCTGAGGCATCTTGGTGTTCATTTACGCGATGTAAATCTACAGACCCTGGACTCCACGACTTTATTTCTCTTATGAAGATACACCACATTTTAGGCCCTTAAAACTGAATACTAGACATGTAAAAAGATCATAGAAGAAAGTAAAAAAAAACCCTGTTTTGTTAATGAGGTAGTTTAAAAGTTTTAGTTAAAAAATGCTTATTTGAAATACATGAGCACAAAAACTACAGAAGATTATGAGAAATAATAAAACATTGGAAATAATGTCAATGCAAAAATCAGGATTATTAAGGAACAATGTTGGGAAACTTACATGAATAATTTAGAGTGAGATTCTTACGGTATGCGACGATAGATTTGGAGAACAATAAGGAATCAATGATCGGAAGTAATATATATATATATATATATATATATATATATATATGTGTGTGTGTGTGTGTGTGTGTGTGTGTGTGTATGTGTGTGTTAAGATTAACTAGTCTATTTCTTCCTGTTATATAATATGGGTATGAAAGAGGGCTCTTACTTTAAGGGAGTATTGGAGAATAAATTTCTTAGGGAAATGTTTGGACCAAAGAAAGACGAACAGACAGGAGAATGGTGAAGACTACATATCAATGAGTTATATGATCTTCATGGAAAACGAGATACAGTAAGAACAGTAGTTAAGACTCGTAGACTGCAATGGATAGGACATGTAGCGAATGAGAAATGAAAGAGAGGCATAGAAAGTTTTTGTAGAAAAAGTAGAGAGAAAGCGCCATAAAGGTAGGCCAAGATGACATAGGAGAATGATATTAACCATGATTTGAGGGAGGCAAATTATACAGCGAATGATTGGAAAACGTTAGCTCCATATAGGGATGTAAGGAGAGCTTATATCCACGCGGTCATTAAATGACAGGACCATTACCAGCGAATATACCCAAACCGAGTACATATACTCGTAAAACAAAAGGCATTATTGTACCAACCTAAAGGCTGCAGAAGTAGAAGAATTCCAAAACAACGGTGGGAATGTCAACGGCATCACTTGACTAAGGAACAAGTTAAGAAAAATAACCTAAATCTAACATGTTTATGATGTTGATGATTATTACAATTGGGGTATTTTATTTATTTAAAACTAGCTAATATCCGGCGTGCGCTGCTACTCCTAAATAAATGTTAATGTGTTTTTACCACCAACCGTGCGATATTATACTTGTCCGGGAATCTGCTTATCCCGATCTTCTTGTCATCAATGAAAGACAAAAATGGTTATTATGAGTTATCCGTAGAAGATAAATATATGCTGTCATGGATTTTTTTGTAGAGTTTTTGAGATGTTCAATTCTGTGTACATTAATTTGGTGTATTTGTTATTGTTTAGGCAGCATAAGCCATTTCATCGTCAAAATAGGGACTTTATTTCACTTTTTTCACTACAAATGGTGATTTTTAGGGATGAAGGGGTTGAATATCACAACTATCTTATAGCTTATGTTCATCCTGGAAATCTGAACTTTTGCAAAAAAAAAAAACCATCAAAATCAGATCAACGGTAAGTTATGGCCGCGCATAGAATACGAACAAACATACCAACCAACAAACATTAATTTTTATATATTGGATAATTTTGGTTTATTTTCGAAGGGCGTTATAAGCTTTGGTAGCGTGGCTTGTTGGGATTTTATTCAATTTATTAAAGAAGTATCGGGCTGTTCAGAAAATTACAGATTTTACCATGGGGGGGGGGGAAATAATGTATAGGCTACTTCAAATAGAACATTTATTAAAATAATTACGAACCAAGATACATTCATTACATGTCGAATTTTAAAAGTTGCTTTCTGTTTTGTATATAATCCAGGGTGCCAATTAGCACAAGTGCATTAAATTCTCTTACCCTGATATATTTACGACACATATAAATACATTTTTACCTATTATTTGACTTATACAAACAACTTGATAACCGAATACCGAGCAATGATCTTATAATTTTAAACTTGATATACGTTGATAGAGAAATTAGTTATTTATTATGTGTTGAGACAAGATTTACTTAAATTAAAATTTTAAAATCCCTATTATATACCAATACCGGCAATTCTTAATTCCTGAAAATTTATAAAGATATTTCAGGTAAGGGATGGTCTGATCTATCTCACTCTGGAACATTCAGAACAAGACTCCCGAAGAAGAACCCCTCTTGGGAATCCAACCCCCGTTTTTAAATCTAATATTTTTTTCCATCATCAAGGATCATCTTGAATAGGTCAACAATACTTAAGTTGTCATTAATGAGTTTTCAATTGCTTAATTTTATTGCCTATAGATTTAGAAAATGACTTTATAATTGCTTTTAAGTTCAAGGTGTTATTATAGTATTACTCAAAATATGTTTTTGAAGTTGAGTATGTATCATCCATTTAAAATCCGGTATATTAATATTAAAAACGAAATATGCGATTAAGAATTTATTTAAATTAGGTATAAGAAATGAAAGAATATATATTCATGGTTAAATTAAGTTACTAAGGGTCTGTTTCACCAACGGAGGTAACTGCATTACGCCAGCTTTTATCATGTATAATACATAGCTTAAACTGGCGTAATACGGTTACCTCTGTTGGTGAAATTGACTCTAACGGTCAGTTTCACCAACAGAGGTACTTGTATTACGCCAGTTTTCCCCATATATAATACATACCTTACACTGACGTAATACAGTTACCTCTGTTGGTGAAACCGATCCTAAGGGTCAGTTTCACCAACAGAGGTACTTGTATTACGCCAGTTTCCCCCATATATAATACATAGCTTAAACTGGCGTAATACAGTTACCTCTGTTGATGTAACCGATCCTAAGGGTCAGTTTCACCAACAAATGTAACTGTATTACGCCAGTTTCCCCCCACTCCCTCCATTAATTCTAGTTTAATTGACATGGATGGTTATACTTTTCTTAGACATGATCGTGCACATAGTCGAGGGGGCGGTGTTGGTGTCTTCGTTAGGACAGACATTTGACCTAGGTCTGTATACTTTTCTAATAACGAGACATCTCCTGAAATTATGTTTATAGAAATATATGCAAGCTTAAAAAAATGCCTTCTTTGTGTAGTGTACCAACCCCCTAAAATGAAAAAAATAGCAGATATAGAATCCGCTCTACAAAACGCACGTATACAATATGAACACGTTATCGTCCTGGGTGACTTTAATATAAATATACGAGACACTGACAACAGACATACACGACAGCTTATGTCCGCGTTCCAAGCCTATGATATGACTATCCTTCCCCTACAGCCTACACATCACACCAATCACTCTGAGACTTTACTCGACTTAATTGCTAAGAATAATCCAGACAGAGTACTAACCCATGGGCAACTGTCAGCTCCCGGAATATCAGCACATGATATTATATTCTTAGCATATTCACTGCAGTGCCCTAAACTAGCTCGTAAGACTATCACATATAGAGACCTAAAACATATAAACAATGCAGCTCTACTTGAAGACGCTATAAAATTACCCTGGCATACTATATGGACGCTGCATTCTATTGACAAAAAAGTTGAAGCATTAAATAACCTTATATTACAACTATATGACAGACACGCCCCACTGAAAACTAAACTAGTGAAACGACACCCTGCTCCCTGGATGTCTGCTAACATTCGTAACTTGATGACTGAAAGAGACGCAGCATATCGGAAATATAGACTCGACAAAACTGGCATAAATCTCAATCACTATAAACGGTTACGTAACATGACTACACAAAACTATCAGAAACGCCAAACTTAGACATCTATACAACCTTACTGAACCTAATAACAATAACCCAGACATTTGGAAAAATCTGAATAAAATGGGTGTAGGAAGGAAAGACACACAGGTAAAAAACTACCTGTTTCCATGGACACACTCAACAACCATTTTACAAGCACATTCTTTACTCCTAAAGACAAAACACATACAATAAGTGAACTACTATTGACAAATCCACCAGACAGAGAATATTTCCATTTTTCATATCTTACAGAAAATGACATAAAGAGAGCTCTCAAACGAATAAAAACAAAAGCAGAAGGTACTGACCGTATAAATATCACTCTACTTAACAAAATAATCGACGTTATACTACCTACCATAACTCATATTTTCAACTCCTCACTACAAACCACTATATATCCCACATTATGGAAGCAAGCAATTGTACGCCCACTCCCGAAAGTAAGAACTCCCTTAACTCCTAACGATTTTCGACCCATTAGTATTTTACCTACCCTTTCAAAAGCTTTGGAACGATTAGTCCATAAACAACTGACTGACTACCTAACTGAACACGACCTTTTAGATCAATACCAATCAGGCTTCAGGACAGGACACAATACAAATACTGCTCTACTAAATATATGTGAAGACATACGCGAAGCATCTGATAATCGAAAACTTACTATTCTTACACTACTTGAATTTAGTAAAGCATTTGACACGGTAGACTTGGACTTATTGTTGCTTAAACTAAAAAACCTCTCACTTTCTGACAATGTCACGCAATGGTTCAACTCCTACCTTCGTGAACGCCAGCAATATGTTGTAGGAAATTCTACGATACGCTCTTCTTGGACCTACCGTAAAGCTGGAGTTCCACAGGGCTCGGTGCTTGGCCCATTGCTTTTTTCAATCTATATAAATGGCACATCTGACTCCCTAAAACATTGCAAACATCATTTATTTGCGGACGACATGCAGATATACTTTCACTCAGACAAATATTCTTTAAATGACGCGGTAACCAAAATTAATGAGGACCTTGACTCGCTAACGGCGTGTACAGAGAAATATGGACTTGAATTAAATCCTAGAAAGACACAAGCAATCATTATGGGCCATCAGAGACTATTATCCTCAATTAACACAAATGCAGTATTACATGTGTCACTTAATGGGGTTCAGATCCCTTATAGTGAGACAGTAAACAATCTAGGAGTGTTTATGGATAAACATTTAATTTGGAATAAACAAATAACTAACATTTGCAAAACTATCTTCTCAATAATACACTCATTAAATCGTATAAGAAATTGTTTACCGTTTGCTCTAAGAAAAATGTTAGTAGAAACACTTGCAATGCCCCACTTTGATTATTGTGATACTCTTTTTACTGACCTAAATATTGTTCTTACCCAAAGACTTCAGCCTGTTCATAATTCTTGCATACGTTTTATTTGTGGTATACGTAGATTTGATCACGTTACACCATCCCTGGAACAATTGTCATGGCTTCGTCTACAAGATCATAGAACCATCCATTCCCTATGCCTTCTCTATAACATATTACACACATCATTACCTTATTATTTATCACACCGCTTCACTAGACTCTCTGATACACATAACTTAGATACCCGATCCCTTGAGCACAGTGTCCTTTATATCCCTCCTCATCATACTACCTATTATTCGAAATCTTTTACGGTTTCTCTTGCTAGAACATGGAATTCACTTCCACCCTATGTCAGAGACTGCCAAACTTTACCATCTTTCAGAAACAAATTGAATATAAAATTACTAACAGTAACAACTCCCTAATATTACTTTTTAAGAATTAATAATGTTTTTTTTTTTTCATTATTTAATAAAAATAGACTTAACATTTTTAATATATTTACCTAATGACTTGTATAATAAGCATAGATTAATTCATTGTAGTTTATTACTTTCTTTGTATTTTTTTCTTTCTTTTCTTTTTATGTATAGTAGATTCGAGCTGTTATTCCTTTTTGAATTCATTGTATCATTAATTTAATTTTAATTGTATTTCATTTCATTGTAATATTAGACATTATTTTCATTATTATTCAATTTGACATATAATTAATTGTTTACATATGATTATTATTGTATTTTTTTGTATTCATATGTAACATATGTTTGTCCTGGTGAGTGGAAGAGAAGGCCACATGGCCTTAACTCCACCAGGCTAAATACATTTATTATTATTATTATTATTATATATAATACATAGCTTAAACTGGCGTAATACAGTTTGCCTCTGTTGGTGAAACCGATCCTAAGGGTCAGTTTCACCAACAGAGGTAACTGTATTACGCCAGTTTTCCCCATGTATAATACATAGCTTAAATTGGCGTTATACAGTTACCTCTGTTGGTGAAACCGATCCTAAGGGCCAGTTTCACCAACAGAGGTAACTGTATTACGCCAGTTTCCCCCATATATAATACATAGCTTAAACTGACGTAATACAGTTACCTCTGTTGGTGAAACCGATCCTAAGGGTCAGTTTCACCAACAGAGGTAACTGTATTACGCCAGTTTTCCCCATATATAATACATAGCTTAAACTGGCGTAATACATAGCTTAAACTGGCGTAATACAGTTACCTCTGTTGATGAAACCGACCCTAAATTAGGTAAGTTTGATAAAATAATATTTTATTTAAAATAAATCTGCATAATATTTGAGTTAAATAAATCTGCCTGTTTCCAACGTTAAATGTAGAGAAGCTTAATTACCACAATGATTATGAGAAACTCCATACATCTCGGTAGATTTTGAAGCAGAAAACTTAGGCATCTGAGGTTAACAACCTAATATGATATCTATTATTCCATCGATGATTTGACATAGCGCTAAATACTCCAATATTATAAGATTTAATAATAAAGTACCAAGCAATTATATACAAATAATAAACCGCCTCAATCAATATTAATTCATAGTCTTTTGCTCAAAGGCAGATACTTCACTGCAAACTCAGCAGTCTTTACTTTTCTTCATGTTCTGCTTTTTTGCTGGTATCTTGTATACGAGCCATTTATCGTTTATGTATGTTTTTAGTATTCTTATATACTCATCCATGTCCACGGGCATTTTTCCGTCCATCATTCTCTAAAATGCATCCTTCTAATCGATGACCGAGCTAATTTTTTACCTCTTCTTTATCATTTCCATCATCAATCTTCTTTCACTCACAGTACAATTTATTTTCTTATTTTGTCTGTCCATTCTAAGGCGATCCAATCTTCATCATATTCATATTTCTAGTGTTCCCAATATTCTCTCCTCACCGCGTGACAATTTCGAAGTCTTCGTTCTATACATTGCCACACGCTAAACGAAGCATTTTATTAGTTCTTCTTCAGTTATTTATCCTCTGATGTTCTTTCTCCTCTTATAGGATATTAAGGAGTGCCTAACTTAAGGTTGGACACTTCTTTATACAATACAGAACCAAGTTCTAAGAATATTTTGTAATATCAATATTTTATATTTTATGATATCTATAGGCTATAAAAGTTAGCAATTTAATCAAGTTCTATGTATTATTATTATTATTATTATTATTATTATTATTATTATTATTATTATTATTATTATTAACATACAAACTTCAGTTTTGGATTTCATAAAAACACAAAGATTTAAAATTGTATGGTCATGTAAAAAGAATGGCAGAAGACAGATTCCCAAGAAGAATATTAGAATGGGCGTCACTCGGTAGAAGAAGAAGAGGACAGCCAAAAATAACGTGGATTAATGGTGTTTTGAGCAGTATGAGGGAAAAACGATTGGACGATGGAGATTGGAATGACAGAGAGATGTGGAGGAGAATGACACTGAATCCAGATCGTATCTCCGATGTACAGTTCACTAAGACCCATTTGAATATTATCCTCCCCAGACTTTCCTAATTCTCTTTCCTAAGGTTTTCCCAATAAAAGTTTTGAAAACATTTTTACTGTCACTCATTCGAGCTACTATCGTACCAATGTACTCATCCTTTTCTAAGTCCTTACTGTTTGTTTCTGAATAAAATTATTTTTACAGCTGGAGCGAATCCCACTGGCGATTGCCCACAACTACTTATTCAATATTTTCGACCTTATCCCCATATATGAAGGTGTATTCTCTATCCACAAACTATGACGCACAATGTCGTGGTAAGAGGAACTCACATTACATGAGAGAATAATAAAATAAAGGTAAAACAAGTGGTAAGCGAAGATCAATAAGTTTACAGGATAATTTACCCGGCAGGTACGAAAATTGATATGAGGAGTTATAATTTTGGTATCGTTGACAAATTTGTATATCTAGGAACACTTTTTAACCTATAATAGTTACTTAAGAATTAAAATAAATTTAAGAATTGGTAATGCAATACTTCATATTAAAAAAGTTGTTCTATCCTTACATATACCATAGGTACATAAGATGTTGATTGAATCAATTATTGCTTATGGTTCAGAAACTTGGATATATTATTATTATTAGGCCTATATCTATAATCGTTTAAATATTTTTAAGAAAGAAAGGTACTGAGAATAATATTTGGGGAGCAGTTTATAGATAACATCGTAATAATATATAATACAAATTAATTAACACAATTAATAAGCTCCAAAAAAATACAAAAAATGAATAAAGATTAATATAGAAAAATCTGAATATAATAGTAGGTAATAAAATTGTAATTTACAATTAGAAACGAAGAATTTAAAGACCCACGTCTTAGGAGTTATATTGAGCAACAAATGATCCCCCAGCATCATCATTATCATCATCATCATCATCATCATCATTTTCATCATTATCCCCGATGTGGAAAACAACGGGAAGCTACCACACCTTGTAAAGCTGCAAAACTTAGCATGAAAATGCTGTGACTACAGTGAACGACCTGTTCTAGGGCAGAACACTATAAATAAAAATAAAATATTTAGCAAAGAAGGCAATATTGCATGTAGAATAAATAAAGGCAGACATTTAACAAGATGTTTAAACTTACCTTACATAAAAAAAGCCTACGGAAAAATAGAAGGAAACTTATACCAGAAGTATTATCCAAAAGGGTTATAGTATATGAGTGTGTAAACAGAGATTAAGGAAGAAACGTCTGGCAGCCGAGGTAAATTTTAAAGAATATATCGCAGGGGGAAAAAAAAAAAGATAAAATGCCAAACATACAAATAAGTGAAGCTATGAGAGGATATAGAGACATCATTGATAAAATACAGGAATGACAATTAAATTGGTTTGAGCACCACACAGTTAGGCTGAACAACACAAGATGGCGAAACAAGGTCTTAGAATGGAGAGAAAGATATCGGGACGACCTAAATACAGTTAGAGGAATGCTATCCAGGAAGTCAAGAAAGGAAGAGGATTGGACGAAAAGAACTGAAATGTAAATTGGGAGCAACGCCAGTTAAAGAACTGAAATGTAAATTGGGAGCAACGCCAGTTGTAACAACCAGTAAAAGTATTACAATTAATATCTTGATATTGTTTCAGATATTATGCTTGGCTCTTTGAGACGGATTGGAGATATTAATAGAATGCCAATTAGCATGTGAAAACAACTTTCAATTAGCAGCCTCAATAAATAAGATAAGAGGAAGAACTAAGAAGAGATGGCGCAACTGTGTGTGTGCCAGGATTAAAAAAAAGAGGGGAATATGTTTTTATGGAGAGGGGTGTCTGGAGAAGGTATTGGACTGGTTATGCCATGAGGAAGAATAGGAAAAATAAGAATAGGGTTGCATTGCAAAGAATATGGAATGAGGAAAGTAAAAACCTGCAGCATGATGTAATGTTTGCTCAAAGTGGGAAGAATGATGAGTGTCGTGTCTCCAAGGTCGATTAATAATATTACCACAAATCTTATACAAGGTAACCTTGTGCGCATGTCCCAGTGCGGTCATTTCAAGGTGAGGCATCTTGCAACACTCCCACTTATTAAGATTGTAAACATTCATTGGTTATAATTAATTCTTATTACCAGCGACTTTCAAATAAGTTGACATACACAACACTATAATGTAGAGTGCAATACTTTAGTTGGAAAAATATATTTGGGAGGACTCACCTTTATAGAGGCTTCGATGAAGAAATTATGAGTAATCTGAATAATGCACCCTCGTTTTTTAGTTGTTTTTCGTGAACGATTCAGATTTGTTTTATGAACGTTCGTCTGTCTACTGTTATTGCAATATTTTCAAGATGAATGCCTCGGAATTATTAAGCATCGGGAGAACCTTTATATAATCAAACATTACTCGCCCATTATTAAATTTATAAAAGCTATACTATGGAGTAAAACCATCATTAACAGAACAAAACAACTAATTTATAAATCCATACTAGAAAGTACAATGTTATATGGATCGGAAGTTTGGACAATGACAGAACATGTCAACAGAATAACAGTTGAAAAAAAAAATGCAGAAATTAGAAAATGGATGAATGCAGAAAGAAATATAATGGATGAGATTGAATACAGAAGGCTAAAATGGTATGGACATGTAAGAAGAATGCAGGATGGAAGACTACCAAAGGCCGTCTATGCATGGAAAATTGAAAGAAGGCACAGAAAAGAAAGACCAAGAACAACCTGGAAGAACAACATTCAAAATGCAATGAGAAAATTTGGTAAACAGATGAAGACACAGAGGGCAGAGAACGATGGAGAACTTTAATTAAGGGACATTTGTGAATGTTTGTTGCAAACTGATAGTCTACAGTCCCGTAGTAATTTATATATATATATATATATATATATATTAATGTTAATTACTAAGATTGGTTGGAGAAAGCCCTCAATTATGAGGAAAATCCTCAAATGAATGAAAAAAAAAGCTAACCCAAGACAATTCACACCATTTAGACCACATTTCGATTAGTTTTGAATATTTGCTAATTAATCTTAAACTTAAAAATGTAACACGTAGGCCTATCACGCTAAATTTATATTTGTTTCTAGCATATACTTAAATTATCAGTTAGATTGAATTCCGACTGGTTAGCTTTTAAAATGTCTTGTAATAAAAAAGTCAATTTTTAAAATTTGCTAAAACTTTAAGTCGCTCGTAACAATGGATAATGCACTAGGATAACTTAAATAATTTCGGGAATGTACTTACTTCACTATATCAAGATAATGCATTTTGACTTTCAATGGATTTGATTTTCATGTATAGGCCTATAATAAATATAACTTCAGATATTTATAAAAACAACATTATTCCGATTATATTATTGCCAGCTTAGAACCAGGTTGTTCTAAATCAATATTTAAAAAAAATCAGGGGAGATCATTGAAATTTTGGAAACTACTCAATTTACAATAATTATATTGAGGAAAGGGGCTTTACACTTTGCGACCACAGTTTATTTCTGTGAAACTTAATGGCGGCTTTTCAGGTTAAGATAATGAAGCGTCACTTCACCTGTTTTTGTATAATTTTTAAAATATAATTTTAATTACAGATGTGTCTTATTTTATGTTTTCTTCACCTTTATTTTGGGCGTTGGTAATTTCAAACATTTATTCATTTGGTTGAAATGCTGGATTTGGAGTACTGGTGAAGTGGGAGAAAATACACGGGAAGAGTGAAGGATAAAGCTGTATTTTTCTACCATGAATGTAATTGCAATGTATCAGTACATTGGTTGTCATGACAACAAAGAGGAAACCAGTCATCCTGCGAGGCTTAGCATGCAGCCATAGAGAAATATGCAGCTCTCCAAAAACATTTTTGAAAGAAAGTACAGCCCAGGGAGGTTTGTAACATCTCTCTGGCTCTTAGAATTTTTTTTTTCTTTAAAAGGTTTAAATCCATGCGAAATTGCTTTTAAAATTAAAACCGTATAAAGTGACAGTTGTCCATTACTTCCTGCTCGGTGGCAATGTACTGTTTGTCAAGGATGCTCTCTTGCGGCAGTTACTTAACCAAGCTAATTTGTTATGCTCATTTCCCTACAGATGTCAGCAAATGACAAGTGTCTCAAAGAGACACCTAGTAGGTAACTAACTTGGATGAGATAGCTCGATTAAATTTAGCTCGCTGGGTGGCTCAAATTTTAGATTAAGGCCATTTTTACGAGCCCGAACATCTTTAAACTCGGGGACCCCACGCCTTAAAGTCCTTCCCGGACTTGTCTGTTGGATTTTTCCATCCTAAAAATCTATTGAGTTCGGCGATCCTCGGGACCAGAGGCAAGGAACCATAGTCGACACGTTAATGTAAATGAAGTATGTTTTTGCAACTGCATGTTGAATAGTGTTAATGAAGGCAGAATTGACTCGTTGTTTATTTTTTTTCACGAACTTTTCACTTTCAACATATTCTATGACAATGATATTATTCTAACTGTAATTGAAGTTGTGAAATCAGTGCGTTTGAATCGAGGAGTTATGTAGCACATGATAACTTGCCGACCGACGCGACGACTCGCTCGCTCTTGGTCCGTTGCGCATTATCACCGCAACGCCAAAATTACTCTCCATATATTGGTATACATTAAACGATTTTAGACACTATAATATGATCGAAGATGTCAAACAATGTTAAAATAAAATAAGCATTTTGTTGTAAACAGCTTCGGTTTATATGTAACTTCGATGTGTCAGACGCAGCAGGCCAGAATTGTAAATTTTTCCTTAGATTTTCTTTGCCTTAAGACAATGTCGATAAAATGTTAACTCCAAATAGTTCCTGAACTTAATCTGGCTATTATAATAATTAATAACCAATATCTATGAATGTACGAACAAATTATGTGTAATTATCTTAAATGACGTGTTTGTCTCCAAGAAGGTCCCGATATTGAGTCCATCATTCATCCGGGGAGACCCTCAATGCTAGTCTGCGATAAAAAAAAAAAAGAATGTGATCCAGAGGTATAAATCCTCTCTTGAAAAGTCATATGCTTGTTAGATGAGCGAAGCTTCGAGTATGTAAAAGTGGTATAAAGGGAGGGATAAAACTAAGCGAAGAATGAGAGAGAGAGAGAGAGAGAGAGAGAGAGAGAGAGAGAGAGAGAGAGAGAGAGAGAAGAGAGAGAGACAGAGAGAGAGAGAGAAAGAAAGAGAGAGAGAGAGAGAGAGAGAGAGAGAGAGAGAGAGAGAGAGAGAGAGAGAGAGAGAGAGAGAGAGAGAGAGAGACAATATTCTGTTTGGAATCATAACACGTTTTTAAGGCGGTTCCTTTGTTTTGTGTTCCCAGAAGATAGACCTAATAGAATCCGGGAGATCATGCGTGGAATTCTCCATGGTAATGTTGATCCGGGTTCGGAAACCTTCCATGTCCGTTTTCTAAGAAACACAAAATTGAATACATCTTCGAACTCTGAATAAAAATATACCGTTTAAAACAAATATTTCTTGGTTTTTTGTTAGGCCTATATGTAGTCTATGTATAAAAATGCAATAAATTAACGATCCTGTTCACAAACAATAGCATGGGCTCTTTTTTCTCTTTTCTCTTTATGAATCTTTATGATAGGCTATAAATGAAAACAAACTCGAGAAACTGAAATATCAAATCCCCGTGTAAATTGATCACAGCTCTTACATGCAGTTTCTTCATATTCAATGTATGAAGCGACTATCATCTTTACTGAGAGAGCACAATGTTAAGGTACAATGAAGGAATTTACAGTATTGATAACGAAAATGATAATGATATATAGCCTATTGTATTGACGCAAGTATGAATGTGTGTTTATTTTTTTATGTTTTGTTTGTAATGATAAGATTGCGCACAAATGTGCAAGAAACAATGTTTACTATACTCTGTTTCTTTAACAACGTTTATGACTTGAAATTGTTCTTGAATACCATGTTTATTTCTTTATATAATCTCTTGAGTCCTGAAAGAGGTTTTTAAAATTTCATTTGTGCAGCCTCCAGTCTCTGTCTACCCCAGGCATGTCATAATTCAGAGCTACATGCGTGCGGAGCGCGGTACTAACTCTGGAGCATGCATTCTACTTCCTACTACTTCGGTGGGGCCGTGTACGAAAGACTACCATTGTCATGAACGTTTATAATAGGAGGAATCGAAATATAAAACAACGCACAAACAGGAGTAAACCATTTATTAATGAATAGTATTAATTGGTTTACAATATTAAATAATACCTCAAAAGATTTTAAACTGCAATATTTAATATTTGTCTAAAAAAACATGATTTAATATTTCTTGGTACAGGAAAAAAAAATGTGGGTATATATATATATATATATATATATATATATATTGTTCTTACTGTAGGAAAATAAATCACCTCTTTTTCAGGGTGCTACTTCCCGGGCATTCTTACTTGACACTTGTCATTTTTTATTTTATTATATTTTTTATATAAAACTTTCTCATTAGAGGATTGCCACAAGCACAAGTGATACAGGCAATTAATTTTCGAAATTGATAAAATACATTAAAAATTTCAAAATTGTAATTGAAGTATATACTATAAAGTAGAAATTTTATAAAACATGGTTTTTAAAAATTGAAATTGATCCTCTAATGGCAGTGTTGACAATTATAGAAAGATACACACTGTCTAAATCTAAGAAATTCCAAAATTTAGCTAAGAATCTTGGTATAGCACCTCTTGCCCCGACCATCAATCCTGTGACAGTTATACTATCTAATTGACATTTATCTTTGTAATAGTCAACTGTTGGATCATATATGACATTCTTTTCAGAGTCAACTTGCTCAGATTGGCTACTATGAGTCACAAAACGGATTGTGGGATCTAATATCATACCAATTTTAAAAAGATGGTCTAAATGCTATAATGTTTATTCGTCTATTACTCCCATTTACTAATTTAATATTAAAAATGTTAAATTAGTACCTGATAAACCAGTCGTCCTCATCTAAAATAAAGTTCTATTTGAAAACTTCGACAAGTAGTTAAAAATATGACGACCTTTCAAAACAATATTTCACCTTCCGCATTTCAACTGGTATTATCGCCTCACTATAATAGTTGTCCGTTTATATAAAAGCGGGTGGCGCGACAATGCATGACAATGATTAACATGCGGAATTATTATAGTGGCGGTAGTCGGCATCTTTGTATTTAATTATATATAACACCTGCGGAGAAACAACATAGCGAGCCGCTGGACAACCATAATAGGCTACAATACTAATGTTGTTGTATAAGTTGTACAACGGGTTCAGGTCTGCGGGCGTGTTCTTATTGAGCAAGTCTTTATTCTCAGCTTCTTTTAAAATTTCTATGTCTTCTAGGATGCTAATCTTGTTATTCTTTCTGTGTAATTTTGACATAGTATTATCGATTTTGTCGAACTGATGACCCGTTTCTAGTATATTTTTTTGCAAAACTTGATTTTTCTTCGTTATTAATCTTTTTTATGTTAACATAAAAAAATAACAAGACATAAAAAGTTACACAAAACACCTGTACCTGTCTATATTCGAAAGACAACTATTCTGATTAAACTTACTTTTAAATGATGATGAGGCTTCTGCCTTAATGTGTGAAGTGATTTTTAAGAACCAAAATTATTATAAACATTTTATGAAATTAATAACACATATTCATAACAATATGTAATATTTTCTAAGACACTTATAGACGATTTATGTAATTCAAAATACTCATTCAAAACCATAAGATAATATTTCTGTTTTACAATGTATAGTATAATATTGTTATAATAAGCTACAACTCTAACATGCCGTTGTGGCGAAATAGGGTTTCAAAATATTTGGAGATTCAATAATAATATATAATAATAATAATAATAATAATAATAATAATAATAATAATAATAATAATAATATATAATAATAATAATAATAATAATAATAATAATAATAATAATAATAATAATAATAATAATAATAATAATAAATATTATTTTTTAATGTTCAGTATATCTTGTGTTAAAATTTCTTGTTGTCCTACCGATGTAAAACTTATCGCAATTTTGTACTTTTGTTTATAAACGTCTTTACTTTCGTATTTATTTGTCACTTCAATTCTGACTAGATACGCTGGTTGCTTAGTATGATTTGGGAAAAAGACTCTCTTCCACAGGAATGGAAGGAATCAATTATCGTACCAATTTATAAGAAAGGAGATAAAACTGATTGCAACAACTATAGGGGCATCTCATTACTTTCAACTTCGTACAAAATTCTAACAAATATATTAGTAAGCAGACTTACTCCCTATATTGATGAGATTCTAGGAGATCATCAATGTGCATTTAGAAGAAACAGGTCTACAACAGATCAGATTTTTAGTATCAGACAGATTTTTAGAAAAGAAATGGGAATATAATGGTACTGTACATCAACTATATGTAGACTTCAAAAAAGCATATGATTCAATTAAGAGGGAGAAGTTATATAGTATCCTGCTGGAGTTCGGAATTCCTAAAAAGTTAGTTAGACTTATACGAATGTGTCTAAATGGCACAAAGGGTAGGGTGCGTGTAGGCAAACAGTTTTCGGATACTTTTGAAATCCAGAATGGGTTGAAGCAAGGAGATGCACTATCTCCTCTACTATTTAGTTTTGTACTAGAGCATGCCATTAAATCTTTAGAGAATGAGGAAGGCTTACAACTCAATGGTATTAATAAGCTGTTAGTTTATGCTGATGATGTAGTATTATTGGCCGATAGCGAGGAGATACTAAAGGACAACATGCACACACTAATGAGTAACACTAAGAAATTAGGACTGGAAGTAATATCAATAAAACTATATATATATATATATATATATATGGTCACACATAGAAATACATATATAATGGAAATGGACAGCTGATGACAAATGAGGGAAATTTTGAGGAAGTGGCTGAATTCATATACCTAGGAACAATAATCACAAATAGGGAATGAGATACGGAATAAATTAAACATAGGCTCAATTTTCTGGAAATGCGTGCTATTATGCTTTACAGAGACTCTTGACGTCCCAACTCCTTTCAAAAAACGTTAAACTGAAAGTATATAAAACTATTATTCTACCAGTTATATTATATGGGTGCGAAACATGGACTCTTACTTTAAGGGAGGAAAGGAGATTACAGGTATTTGAGAATAAAGTACTTAGGAAAATTTTTGGACCAAAGAGAGATGAACAGACAGGTGAATGGAGAAGACTACATAACAATGAACTACATGGTCTTTATAGGAAGCCAGATATAATAAGAACAGTTAAGTCTCCTAGACTGCGATGGGCAGGACATGTTGCACATATGGGAATGAAAGACTTGCATGGAAGCTTCTTGTAGGAAAGCCAGAGGGAAAACGCCCAGTTGGTAGACCAAGAATGAGGTGGGAGAATAACATTAACTATGATTTTGAGGGAAGTACATTATACAGGGAATGATTGGAAAGCATTAGCTCAGGATAGGGATGTATGGAGAGCTTATGTCCGCTCAGCCATGAACCTACGGGTTCGATAGTGCCAGTGAGTATAGAGTACGATGTTGTTGAGGTTGTTATTAGTTTTAAAGGCGATTTTTTATGTTTTTGTCTTGTTTTTTTTTTCATCGAATTACCTAACTTAACCGTTTCAAAATTGGGAGAGATATTCTGTATCAAAAAAAATAAGAAGGCTTGATTTCCGCAAGGATCTCCTTGATGAACGTATCAATGCTCATCATTGCGTTTGACGAGTGAAACTGAACCAAGCCACCAGGTAGTGTTACCTGTCCAGCGGAGCGCTCCTGGTGCATATCGGAGCGCAGCGTCTCTCGGAGCTCGTGTTTTAGTAATAATAATAATAATAATAATAATAATAATAATAATAATAATAATAATAATAATAATAATAATAGCTTTATTTTACCTGGCAGAGTTAAGGCCTTAAGGCCTTGTCTACCACTCAACCAGGTTTAAAAAAATACAAACAAAAAAAAAGTCTTTAATCTAAATTACAATATATAATTATATATATATATATATATATATAAACGATCACAAGTTATGAATACAATACAATTAATATTTATATATGTATTTTGATTTACTCTAAATTTAACGAATTTAATATATAATATGTACAATATATATAAAAAACAGGAAAAATTAATGACATAGTATAAAAATTAAATAAATAGAGAAAAATTAATTATTAGACAACAGGTAACTGTATAAGCGTGACTTAAAGGTACCAAGTGTGCGGCAACCCCTGATATCTTGAGGAAGGAGATTCCAGGAACGGGCAGAGGCTACTGTGAAGGAAGTAGAATAGGAGGAAGTGCTATGAAGAGGAATTGTTGAGCAGACTGCTATCTTGTGATCTAGTGTCAATATTGTGGTAAGAGGATAACTTCTCAAATCTAGACGCCAGGTAAGTAGGGATGTAGGAATTCAGAAGCTTGAAAATTAGTGAAAGAGAGTGCAATTTACGTCTGTCAGTAAGACGGAGCCAAGAGAGGTTATTAAAGTGTTCGGAAATATGGTCATAACGGCGGATATTGAAAATGAATCGAACGCAAGCATTATGAACACGCTGCAGTCTCTGCGACAAGTCATAGTATTAGATCATTATATATAATGTCACGAAAGAATCGAAGTGTGAGTAACACAAGTAATTCTGCTACAAGTATTACAGTTTTAACGTAACTGGGAGAAATTTCTTTGAACGTCTAAGATAATGTGAGATGGAGGAAAGTCTTTTTACATATGGTGGGTGGTTTTTCTCATTGTGTTTGCCAGGATTAAATTGTGCGTCTAGATGTAGTCCAATATCTATTACTGAAGAAGAATAAGGACTGATAATTATATTATTTATAGTAATGTTTGGTAGTGTAGATATGTCAAAGGTCTAAAAAAACCGGAATATTTATCTCCCCATATAATAATAATAAGTGGTTTTTTGTTTTTTTTATAATAATATTTATTTATATGAAGAATGGACATCAGATTGATTTATAGAATTCAAATTTTTTTTATAAGTATAAAAAAATTAACTAGTCAATATAAACTGTTAATACAGTTGGATGTTTTTATAACTGATGCAGTATGTAAAATACTTCAAATATTCAAATTGATAATTTTTATAAAGAAATAAATGGGATTGGTGGAATTGGATAGAAGTTAACTTGAAAATACTCCTTCCTTTTCTGTTGGACCAATCAGACCATAGAGGTTATAACTAAAATAACAAGATGGCTACAATACTTGAAGATGGTCGGTCATGTTCAGCGACTGCTCCTTAAAGAATAAGGAAATAATTGTTTATTTTATTGATGTTGGTTGAAAGAAATAGTGTTAAAGTATGAAAGATTATATAGTGATATAATAGTCATCCATCTTGGTAAAAAAACAGTTTCTAATGAAAATAATGGATAATAATGACTGGATTGACCGTTAGCATTCGTCATCCATTAAATACATAAAATGGTAATCTTCTAGAAGTGAAAAATATCAACCTAAGCCGGAATCTTTTGGAACTTTTAAATTACAAGATTCATCTTGACCAAAGTGAGAGTTTTAAATAAACTAACTTTATCGTTCAACTGTTAATAAAGTGTTGTTATTTGGGTAAGAAACTTTTCCTCATTCCCCTGAAGAGAGTTATTAGTGCCGTGGCAGATTTAAAGTGGTTTAATTATATCACAAATCTTCAACTTCGAATATCTCACCGAGAAACCCAACTTTAAATTTCTCCAAAACGAGGGGTATAAATTAAACACAGCTTTAAATGGCGCATCAACGAGGGCTCGAATGGGAATCGAACCAGGGACCTGTAAACCTGAATCGAACCAAGGACCACGAGAATGAGGAAAGTAATGAAATCTTCAAAAGTGAGTACAGTTAAAATTATATGTGAAAAGTGAATTAGTGATAATAACAATTAATGCTTTTAGAAATAAGAAAATATTAAAATACCCAACAATGGCCAATAACGAAAATATAACTTGTAAAACTGTTAATATTGAAAACGAACAAATTAGTGAAGGCCAAGAAAAATTTAATTTTGTGTAACAATGAAAATAATGTGAAACTAATGATACACCTCCTTGGGTAGCATTATTAATAAATAAATTAGAGAAGAATAGTGCAGAATTAAAAGAAATTAGGAATGACAATTCAATTCTCAGTAGTAAATTAGAAGCTAATGTAACTAATCTTAGCAATAAATTAGAAAAACCAGTGTAGAGTTAAGAGAAATTAAAACTGACAATTTAACCTAATTTCCAATCTCAGTAAGATATAAAGAAAGAAATTAAAGAAAATAACTTGAAACTAGATGAAAAATTAGAAAGCATAGGTTAGAATGCAAACAAAACAATTCTAAACTGGAAAAGAGAATAGTAAATATAGCCAAAGATTGTAAAAATGAGGTAGAAAAATGTAATGAAAAGATTGATGAAACACATAATCAAATAGAAATATCTTTGATTGAGGTAAGGCAAAGTTGCCAAGATAAAGATCAAATCGAAAAATTAGGAACTAAAGTCGAAGATAGACTAAAAATTTCCGAAGAAAAGAAAGTTTATCTTAGGTAATGAAGAACTTCAATCAAAGATAACAAATGAAGTAATTATTATAAAAAGAACAAGTTGAAGGATGGATAACTAAGGATTGTTGAACTTGAAAACAAATATGTGATTCAATAAACTAGTGAAAAGGAGATTGAGGTTTATGTCAGGACATTCTAGTAATGTTAATAATGATCCTCCTTCTAGTAGTAGTAGTAAAAATGTATGTAAAATTCCTGCTAATCTTTTAGGGGAAATTAACTACCCAATTTTTGGTGATACTGTAGCCAAAGCCCTCTTGATTTCATTAGGGAATTGAAGAATACTTCGAAATCAAGGAATAGAAGACAAGTTCAGAATGTTTCTTCATAAGAAAAAGTTAAAAGACAATGCAGCGCTTGGTTTAAGATAGCTTGCCATGATTCAATTGACTTATCAAACATTTAAAAATTCTTTCTTAGGTTAGTACTGGGGACCAGAAAGACAAAACAAACTAAGGTTAGACCTAACTAGTGGAAATTCTCCAACAATGGTAAACAAGGTTATCTTTAATTATTTCTTGGAGAAGGCAAAATGGCATCATTGTTACAGCCTCTCAACTAGATGATAGAGAACTTTAATTTCTATGTTATCGCATCACTTCCCAGATGAGATTAGATATCATTTGATAGTAGCCAGGACCACAAAATGTTTCTGAACTGTTAGAGTTGTTAGCTCTACTAGAGAATAAAATGAGAAGTAAGTATAAATGTAGTAAAAGAAATTTATTTGGGGAAGGGCAGAGCCCTATAATAAGAAAGGTAATTGTAACTAAAAGAAATGATGAATATCATAATGATAAATCGAGAAAGCAATTTCAAACAGGGCAACAATAATAATAGGTTTGTTCAAAATAGAAACAGGCCCAAATAAAAATAGGATGACTAATATTATGTAAACATAACCAGCATGTATGGTTCAAACGTAATGAAAATAGGAATGACAGACAAATTAATTATATGGATGTTAACAGAGTAGGAGAAAATAGAAATAGGTATTGGAATTCTCCTGTAGAGGTAAAAGAAGAAGGATCCCTATTGTTAATGAAAGTAAGGGTTTTCCAACGACACAAATTGTCAATGAATGAACTAGTGATGGACGAGCAAAATAGAATAGCTCTGTAAATATTCACAACCAAAGTCAAGATATAACTAGTACTGAAAATGACCACGAAGTAGTAAATC